>JAECUM010043943.1:0-11724 GCA_016617855.1 Megalonaias nervosa
GCTAATGTTACACACACACACACACACACACACACACACACACACACACACACACACACACATACACACACTGCTATACAATAGGGTTCAAAAACAGAATATTGTATTATTATATGCTCGTTGTTTTCTCCGTTAACTTTTACATTGTCAGAATCGTGCAGTATTTTACAATATTGCACTCACGTGCACTTCATATTGCACTCACATGTGCCCAATAGTGTATTAGGAACTACTTTGTAAACAAATCATGTACACTCACATAGCTTTGGTTGATTAAAGTTGTTTCTGAATGAACTAAAGGAGATGTTTCGTGGACTGTCACATACCAACTGCTTTGCCATATTCCGCGTTAACTTTTTTGATACAATGTTTTAGATTTAGGCCAGCTATAGACACCAGACAGGGTCCTTACAAATAGCATGCAACAGGGTCCTTACAAATAGCATGCAAGTGACAAGGCATAAACTGTTTTCTTTAGCTGGTAATAAAAATGGCAAAAAATATACTTACAGTTTTACATCCTGAATTTCCTCAAAATGTACTTTCTTAGTTCTGAAAATCCGAATTACATGAGCCATGTCATGGGGTCTCAAGCTTGATTACGACAACCTCGTTCACATTTTCCCATATAAATGAGATAACCTATAAATACTTACACTCCTAAAGACATCTCTCTCTCTCTCTCTCTCTCTCTCTCTCTCTCTCTCTCTCTCTCTCTCTCTCTCTCTCTCTCTCTCTCTCTCTCTCTCTCTCGCTCTCATGGATGTCCGACGTACAAACTTGATTATATCTAGAGAGACAGTAAGAGTGATAATACAAAAGCTAATTTGACTTTAAAGCATATTAAGGACATGGATCAAATATTTCAGTGCTTAATAATGACATCGATCTACCATGATAATGCAGTGTACAAATATGTAGGATTTATGTTTCTATAATTATAATCGTGCGCTGATGCAAATATTTTTATTTGAATAATATTCTTAGTTCCTGCTTATCTTGTGTATTGTAAAATGTCTTACGAATACATTCAGTGAATCATGTTCGTCATTTGCATAGAAATGGATTGTGTCCATCTTAGTTTAAGCAAACGTAAATTATCATAAGATAATAAAAACAATATCCTGGTACGAAAGTCCCATGCCTATGCCTTACCATCTTAACATCAAATGATAAGGTTCCTAGACACACATACAAGCAAAAACACAAAACCCCTTCCCCCAAAAACAAAACCAATAAATCGTCTGTATTAGTGGCGTTGCATCCATAGAAAGTGGCATATCATACAGGAACACTACATATGATTAGTAACAATGAAATCCATTATTAATATTACAAGATATGTCACTTGCCTGACCTATTTGTTTCTAATAGCGGAAACAAATAGACTGTCGACAGGCCCTATTTGTTTCTAACAGCGGAAACAAATAGACTGTCGACAGGCCATGGGAGTTTCCCTCTCGATCTTGCGTTTGACGTTTTTCAACCAAAAAGAATTTGCTTGTATACTACCAAACATTCCTCAGGATCACTGTACGTGCTAAGCTTATCATGCGTAATAGGAACAAACTAAAATTTATGGATCAAATTCTATGCCATTTCCCAAAATTTTACAGTGGTCTTAGTGCCTTACAGGTTGCTGTGTATCCCTAGAAGATGACCCACGTTCAACAAGACTGTTATCGCAATTGGTGAGCTGGATGTTTCTGCTATCAAGGGACACTTAATGAAGGCGATTGATGGTTAAAAATGCAAATTATTTTTGTTATCGCAGGAGTATATTCGTCGGATATTTTTATATATTGCATACTCATTTGAAGATCAGAAAGGTGTGTGAAAGATGGGTCCGGCAATTGTTCACGGCTAATTTAAAAACAGACACGGATTGTAATCGCCAAACAGACACTCGATCAATCTAACAAAAGTGGCTAGATATATTTGATTTTGATTGTCACGTGTGATGAAACATGGATTTACCTTTCTGAACTTTGTCCATATCGACCCTGATCTCAAACAGATAACAACTTTAGTGAGGCCGGACGTTACAATATTTAATTTTGTTATGGGGTGTCGTGTGACTGTTGCGCCTCTGTTAAATGATTTGACGATCGTTATCTAAAGGATGACCTCCCTCGATGTTATTGCCCAGTGTGAGTGGATAGATAGAACATTGACAGAGAATTGAGCGAGACTATTGAGAAGAAATAAACAAATACGAGACCCATTAAGCAATAAAAAAGGTAAAATAAATTTTTAATTAATTAATACATAAACTAAAATTGCAATTTCAAACCAACAGATTTACATTAATGGAATTTCATAGCAGTGTTCAGTTTACGGATTTGTTCATCATAGTAATGAGTGGTGAAAAGAGTACAATGTCCACGCCCGATTTGCATCACCTAGCGTCGTTCCTCTATTGACTTTGTGTATTCCCCGTCTAGCGTGTATGCTTAGTTCTTCCTCTGACCCTTCTATTCCAAACTCTCTGTTTGCGGACTTCCCTCTTGGACTGTCCTCATCGGGTTCTCGGGGAGGGATATAGAAAGCTGTTCCCTTAATGCCGTTTCTTTTCCACACAATCGTGCGTCCTAGCATTATAGCCTGTCTTTTCCTTTCAAGACAGCTATCCGGCCTCTTTACTTGTTAACGAGGGAAAACTATTCTTTTAGGTTTCCCACGGAGTCGAACCTTTTTGTCTTCTCACAAGGCAAGTTTCTGACTAAAGAATTTTGACTAAAGTCGGTAAATGTAAACTCCCATAACTTCCAAAGTGTACGCCTTAATTTTAACTGACCAAACGAAAGCAACTGTTCCTAAATTTGCCTCAAAATAATCATATCTTTTATCAGATTTTGACAGCCTAGAATACGATGCGATCAACGTTTCTTTGAAGATCAATTATTTGACATGCGGTCCTTTACAAATAGATACGATCGGTAATTCTAATGTACTCTCTGCCAAGATACCGTTAAAATGACTGGGTCAATTCTACTGAACCTTAAACGTAGGTCCTTTTATGTTTCAGAGATGAAATAAGGGAAATATCAAAGTGACCTTTCTCAAAGACTTTTCTGGCTTGACTATGATAAAATTTTAATGCACAATTTATTCAACTTGAAGTTTCAGTACTTCTTCAAAATTCGACACATTACATATTTGCTCAGTAGCATTATGTTCTCTTTCTCCTGCATTGTTGCATCACTTTCGTTTCCCGATTTTACCTCACACGCATATATCTGGCCTGCTGTACGCAGAGCTGGAGATAATTTTATAGAACTTTTTTTTGTCTGTAAATCTTGTTAAATTTATTTACAGGTTTTAAGAAAATCGAACAAGTTATAAGAAAATATTCAGAATTTTCCAAACAACCCTTTTTAAATGAACTACAAAACAAGTAACTGATCATATTTGATGTTTGAGCCTTAAGTATCAAAGACGGTTGATTAGCCTTAATTATCAAAGACGGTTGATGAGCTTTGAATATCATAGGAGTTTGATGAGCCTTGAGTGTCAAAGACGATTTATGAGCCTTAAGTATCAAAGACGGTTGATGAGCCTTGAGTATCAAAGACGGTTTATGAGTCTTAAGTATCAAATATGGTCGACGAGCCTTGTGTATCAAGTACAGTTTTTGAGCTTATACTATTGAGCACAATTGCTAGTGGCTAATAGACACACATGAGCCATGTAATATTTTGGTAAATCATTACATTCAATACAAGATTTTCACCTGAAGCAAAGGGAACGGTAAGTTGTGACTATTATTATCCAAGGTTAAACGCATCGGGAACTTCAGCTACGGAATTAAACTCTTTAACACATGCGTGTATGTATGTACGTTATGTGTCATTTACTATTTTGTTTAAGCACAATACGAAATTTGGTTTAGGAAGTGTTTATTTGGTAGAAAATTATGTAGGATATGAAATCAGCGCTTTCAAACCTTGTCTTAATCATAAGCAATGAAGCTATTGACAAATAGAATTCATTTTGAATGAAGAAAAATTGGGTTCTCAAAGAAAAATCAATAACAATCTGCGTCTTCTATTTCATTCTTCTGTTTTCATTTATCTCATGTAATTATTGAAAATGACGTGTGTTCCATTTGATTAGATAGCAAGATTATTGTGTCTTCAATCGATGTGCAACGAAATTATCTTGAGTCAAAATTAATCAGTTTCTATTACCTATGTAACTATCCCTGTTTTCACTATACTGTATCATACCACTTCGGCTCTTATTTGATTTAACTGCTCAGAATGAACTGAACTGTGCTTTCTGCATCCCATAACTATTTGGAATGGTCTATATTTGTTTGGAATGGTCTATATTTGTTTAATACATCATCTGAGCTTGATCTACTCTTATAAAATTTGCAATAAGGAGTTCGTATACATATCAGGCATACACCTACATAATTTGCTATTGGGAGCTCTTATGAGTACCAGGCATGCGCTTCATGAAACATAATACTATATTAAATTATTTTTATTTTGGCAGTCACCTTTATATTACGTAGCGATGACGTCTCTATAACTCTATAAAACCTTTGTCAGTGAACCCACTATCCAGGGAAATGTTCATAAGACATACGTCACTATTTATTCAGGTCGACTTTTAGACACAACCAGGTGTTCCTTTTCCGGGTCGCTCGGTACCATTACGATTTTGGCATTAAATATTTCTGAAAATGCGTTTTGAAATCACGACACTGGTTGTAAAGATTACGATACATACCGCTATGTTATTTACAATCATGAAATTCGTTTCCCAATGTCCCATTTGATAATATGGGCAATGCACTTCATATGGGTTCATGCAAGACATGACCATCTTACAACACGCCATTCTTCCACTGGCGTTCTGTGACAGAGAAATACAAACATTATTTGGATAGTGTCTGCACAGCTCGGCAGTCTCGTGGGTGCACAGACTGATACAGCCGTCCACATCATATGGCACTGCTCTTCATATAGGTTTATTGGAGTGCACTTCATATATGTTTATTGAAGGCGTGACCATCTTACAACACATCGTTCTTCCACTGTCGTTCAGTGGCATGGAATACAAACACTTCTGGATATTGTGTGCCATTTTGACACAAATTGTGCAGGATTGGTGGTGTTAATGGGGAAAGCAGTAGCCCAAGAAAAGAATTCTGGTGAACTGTGACAATTCTGCAACTGATGAAATAATTAACAAAGGCCGATCCAAAATACCTCTTATAATTAAATTTGTTCCAAGACTAATATGGTGTGCTGCCAAAGGACAATTCGTTTTTCAGGCTCGCCATATACCTGGTAGAGATAACCTTATAGCTGATGCTCTTTCTCGATTTCAGAACGAGAAGTTCCGGCACTTGGTGCCCCAAGCAGATCAAACTCCAGCAATGTGCCTCACCCCCGGCCTCCCGGCTACAGAGTTGATGCTATTTTGACACAGTGTGCGCAGGACTTGTGATGTTTATCATTATCCAGTATTACTAGGTCAGTGTACAGAAATAGCTTCCAGTGTTTGGTGAATTTTTGGCCATGTCAGGCAATTGTTACGCGTGCTTAATCTTTGCCTGTACTTTCAGAAGATGTTTTGATTCATTTCGTCACATACTGTCACACCAGGCTGCAGAATCCATGAGTCCGACAGGCTTTAGTGTATACTTCGTGGGATAAAAAGGAAAAACTTTTCGAATAGTAAGCCCACATTTCCTATTACATACAGGATGGCGGTGCAGTTGTCGGCTATGTTAAGTGAGGGAATCTTTTCACCCGATGTGGATTTGTTGCTGCTGTGCATGTGTCTGGTGGCAGGTTTTGGATTCTTGCCATGTGTGAATGCACAGTTGGATAACGTGCAAAGCATTTCTTCAGGCAACTACCCGAGGTTTCAAGATGTGTCATTTTCAACAGACAAATCTATGTTTTTACTGACCTTGCCATCTTTAAACAATGGACATATTTTGTGCTAATGTCAAGATTTCATTCTTTCAGAACTCGTGGCTGTGCCCCGAGTCCTGTATGAAGCAGTATTTGAGTCAGCGGCGGCAAGGTGCTTTGGCTGGAGATCATGGCGCAAATGCTCATTTATTTGTGGATTCCATGGGCCATCCATATAGTAGGGAATTTTTTCTGTCGTACTTGAAGCTCCTGCTGGCACGTATGGGCTATGATGAGCAAAAACTGTTTTGTCATTCGTTTAGTATTCGAGCAGCCACAACTGCACCTGCAGTTGGTATGGAGGACCATCTAATTAGCACTTTAGAACGATAGTCTTCGTCATGTTATACATGCTACATCAGAGTTCACCCTAACCGACTCCTTTCTGCTCAGGAACAGTTGTGTACATACATTTAGTATCATGTGCTTTGGACATTAGTCCTTCCAAATGGATTTTCACATTACAATCTGGCATCCTTTTGGGGGCTCTCATTTGATAGTTTTTAATATCAAATTCAATTTGGCATTTTTTCCCCAATCGGATACTCGTAAGTTGTACTAATATCGTAAAGGTCATGCCCGTTAAATACATTTCTTTTATAGTTTTAAATAGGAAAAATATAAGAATATTTTCTTCATGCTGGGATCAGCCTAGCTCTATTCCACGAATCTTTAATCAACACTCGTATGTGGGGATCAGCCTAGCATAGATTTAGTTAAGATGGGATCAGCCCAGAATACATTAGCATCCTGGGATCAGCCTGGCACATAGTCTACTTCAGCTGGGATCAGCCCAGAATACACTTGAATGCTGGCATCAGCGTAGCATCGATTGGGAATCAGTCTGTTACATTGCGCTGGGATGACCCTAGCATCAATTCTACTTGAGCTGGGATCAGCCCAGAATACACTGTAATTCTGGGATCAGCCTAGCACTGACAGGTAATCAGTCTTTTACAGTCAGATTGTAGCCCATGAGTAGTCCCACCGGAGAGAGCCAAATAATTTTAAATTATTGAAATTAGGTATTGATGGTATTTTATTTATGAGTTTGATGTTGTAGAATAATTGGTAATAATGAATAGTGACATGTTCGAGAGGAGAGAGTGAGTGAGAGAAAGAGACGAATGCATAAACTCATGTATCCTATATTTCTTACAATGCATATATTAAATCATTTCTCGTACAATTCAGTATTGTTTTGTTGTGCATAAAATGATAATTTATTAAAGTTTAGCTTATGTACAACTTGATGATCTTGAGTTATTGTAGGTACACATTGCCAGTGTTCCAATGTGGTTTGTCTGATAATGACCATTGAAGGAGGAATTGGTACTATGATGTAATGCCAGATTATAAGACTTAGTCAGTGGCTAACACTTGAATAGGAGTGTTGTACATGTACCTTGACATTGAGAGGCAGACAGGGAATTATGCGAGAGACTGTTATTAGCCTCTTACTTGCTGTTTTCATTGGGCTTGTTGGAGGATCACGGGGAGGGGGATGGGTGGGCCATGAGCAGAACAATTCCTATTGGTTGGCATTGGCACCAGAATTCAAAGAGCCAACCAAATTAGATAATCTTATGTAACATTGCATGATCATATAGAGTACCATGTGATCAGTCACTTCTCTGGTTTTTCATATGTACAGATAATGAACGTGGAGCTTCATTTCTCTGGCTTTTCAAATGTACAGATAATGAACGTAGAGTTTCATTTCTCTGGTTTTTCAGAGGTACAGATAATGGATTTTGAGTCTCCGCATCAAACTTTTTCTTATGGATCTGTGCTGGCCCGCCACCACCCCAGTCACCACCCATTAATGAATACATCGTGGGTTGTGCCCTTATGTTGTTCATGCGCATGGGGCTACCATGGGATAGGATATTTTTTTTCTCCTAATCGGATACTTATAAGCTATACTAATAACACAAAGGTCATGCCCGTTAAATACATTTCTTTTACAGTTTTAAATAGGAAAAACATAAGAATATTTTCCTCGTGCTGGGATCAGCCTAGCTCTATTACAGGAATCTGGGATCAACCCAGAATACACTCTTATGTGGGGATCAGCCTAGCATAGATTTAGTTAAGATGGGATCAGCCCAGAAAACATTAGCATCCTGGGATCACCCTGGCACACAGTCTACTTCGGCTGGGATCAGCCCAGAATACACTTGAATGATGGGATCAGCCTAATACAGATTTTACTTGAGCTGGGATCAGTCTAGCACAGTCATCGGAAGCTGAAATCAGCCCAGATTACACTTTAATGCTTGGATCCGCCTAACACCAATTATCCTTGAGCTGGGATCAGCCCAGAATATACAATACTGCTGGGATCAGCCTAGCATAGATTTACTTGACGATGGGATCAGCCCAGAATATACTCGAATGCTGGGAACAGCCTAGCACAGATTTGGCTTGAGCTGGAATCAGCCTAGCACCAATTCTACGTGCGCTGGGATCAGCCCAGAATACACTGTAATGCTGGGATCAGCCTAGCACCGATTCTGCTTGAGCTGGGATCAGCCCAGAACAAACTGTAATGCTGGGATCAGCCTAGCACTGATTGGGAATCAGTCTTTTAAATTCAGATTCTGGCCCATGCGTAGCCCCCACAGAGAGAGCCAAATATTTTTAAAATACTGAAATTAGGTCTTAATGTTATTTTATTTATGAGTTTGATATTGTAGAATATTGGTAATAATGAATAGTAGGATGTTTGAGAGAAAGGGAGAGTGAGTAAAAGAGAGAGAGAGAGAGAGAGAGAGAGAGAGAGAGAGAGAGAGAGAGAGAGAGAAGAATGCATATACTCATGTATCCTATATTTCTTACAATGCATGTATTAAATCATTTCTCGTACAATTCAGTATTGTTTTGTTGTGCATAAATGTACGAAACTAAAGAATTTTGTGTACGGCATACATGACGGTGTTTTGCTTGATATAGAATGATGTGTAAAGCATATATGACGCATGTTTGATTGACATAGAACGACGTGTAAGGCATATATAACGGTTCTTTGATTGATACAAAATGATGTGTAAGGCATATATGATGATTGATATAGAATGATGTTTAAGGTCTATATCACGTTTGTTTGATTGATATAGACTAATTGGTATATATTGTTACGACTCTATGGTCATGAACTTAGGAACTTAGGAACAGAAAGGACCGAAATCAGCAAGTTTTGTAAAACATAGATCCAAAATAATCCAGAAAGAGTTATATTAAAGTTATATTAAAGTCTAATGGAATGAAACGTTCCATATAAAAGTCAGAACCGGAAATGTACCGGTCCGCCTAGAATCGTGACGTTGTCAAAATGGCGTTGTCCAGAATTCTTTAAATAATTCACGATAGCTCCGGAATAACATTATAGTCCAAAACATTTGCACTTTCTATTTCCACTGCACAGTCCAAACAAATGTTTTCGTCTCAAATAATATTTAAGAACAACATAAAACAAGTCTGCAGACTTCTTCGTACAACAGGAACATAAAAAGAATGATTCCAAAATAGGACTGAAATCAGATTGCTCAGTTTTCTCGTCTTATAGACCATCAAGAATCTATTACAACTATATCCCACGTAACAGATATTACTACTCAACCAAATATCTCAAAAACACCTATTCATTTGACGTAAATCATCCAATGAATTAACTTTATTCTGACTGACTTATTCAATGGGAAAAGGCCGAATCACGTAAACATATTTACTAATAATTATAGTAATAGTAACTGTCAAAATGTACGTAAGTATGCATGTATATATCCGATGCAATTTTATGCTTTTGATATCGTAAAATAGACCCTATGCACGTTGAAATCCAGCTATAGGTAATCGTTGCACAGTTTACACTCATGAATAAAAGTTTCCAAAATTAGACACAATCATGCACAAGGAGTTACACATCACTTAGATATACAGAACAATATATATGTGTGTGTGTGTGTGTGTGTGTGTGTGTGTGTGTGTGTGTGTAATAAACTGACAACGAACAGTGCAAAACTAGTATCTAACTAGCCTAGTTAGGTATCTAACTTTGCAATGTTCGTTGTCAGTTTATTACATTTATCTTAATCAATCCCTGACACACGTGATCCCTTGCTGGATCCAGTGCCCTTGAAAGGACTGTTATTAGCCATATAATTTGTATTCTTTATATATATATATATATATATATATATATATATATATATATATATATATATATATATATATATATATATATATATGTTTGATTGACAGAAAATGAAGTGTAATGAATATGTGACGGTTATTTTATTGATATGGCGGCCTGCTCAAGCACAAACATCATTAGAATAGAAACAACTTTTAATTCAGTCTTATGTTATATGGATTCTTACCGTGTAGAACTATATTTTTGCAGTCAGAAAAGCAGCTAAACAATTAAAAGTGTTACTTGTCATTTCTACCATGCCTACCTTGAAAAAGACCGCTCTGGTGGCCTAGTGGTTAAAGCGTCCTCCTCAGATGCGAGAGGTGTTGGTTCCATCCCCAACCGAGTCATACTAAAGACTTGGCGCGCAGCATTAAGAGGTTAGTGTTAGGACTGGTCAGCCTTGTTTCAGGACAATGTGACTGGGTGGGACATCATGCTACATGTCTGCAGCATGATGCCCCAGTGCTACATCACTATAAACTGTCATACTGCAGACATCGTAGCGATATGACTGAGAAAATGTTAAAGCTACGTTAAAATTCCAAATCACACACACACACACCTATCTTGAATAAAAATGTCACCAATCCTGAAAATTGTTTTGAGTACGGTACAATAGAAGAAGGAGAGAAGTATTTTCCAAACAGCTAACGGTGAGTTTAAAGTCCCCTGCAGGAATTAAAATAACCGAATTTAATGGTCTTGTTGACACAAGATCAAGTCATGGGACAATATTTCAACCGTGACGAAGACACCTACCGTTCTCTGACAATAAACGTACAGATACCTGGAAGGACATTTTTCCTCAGAGAGTCCATACATTTAAACGATAGTGACAGAAGAACAACAGATGGAAAAAGGGGATTTCATAAGAAGAAACAGAAGAATACATTCCCATCACTTCATTATTAAGATATTAATATCTATTTATAGATTTTATTTTTATTTTGCAATGATCAAGAAGCATGTCTTTCTGTAACACACTGTGATCCTAAAAGTACCAAAGGGTTGCATAAAGATTGACATTACATCGTCGGCTGCAACTTTTTAAAACTGTTTCCACGTTCAAGTCCCACTGCTGGTGTTATTGCTACCACTTCTGCCGTGTTGATAGTAGGATTTGCTGTGATAGACACTGTGTAGAAGGGTTTGGAATTCTTTGAATATTTAGGACTCTTTTTCTTGGGTTTGATACAGAACTTTCATACAAGCCTTTGGACTCTTCAAGTTCAGTCAGGATCTATTTCAATATACTCACAGTTTCAAATCTTTCACTCTATTCACAACTCATCTAGCTCTGTTGTCGTCATTATTTACTGCTGTAAAACGTATACTTCCTTCTTTTGACCATGTATAAAATCTTTGAAACGTTTCTCGTTGTTTCAATGTTTCTGTTTTGTTAAACTGAAATTTGTGGCAACATATTTTGGTTAATTAATAACACACGTTTCAAAAGTGAGCATTTACCAAAGACTGCGTCAGGTTATGGCCTCATACAAAATCAATTTAGAGTCATAAATACTACTATAGAGTCATAAATACTACTATAGAGTCATAAATACTACTATAGAGTCATAAATACTACTATAG
>JAECUM010043944.1:0-43462 GCA_016617855.1 Megalonaias nervosa
TGTGTTTGGTACATAAATACACAAAAACATATTCATATTACCCGTCTTTACAATTGTGTGAACCCCTATTGAGTCAGTACGTGAAATGCTATTGGAAATAAAGTTTTGCTCTTTGGCCGAGTCGTACGTTTACTCGAAGAAGTACATTACATGTTATTGAAAATAAACCTGTACTAGTTGACCGAATCTTACGTAAACTGATATCAAGTCCACTGAACGTACTGAGAGCTGTGCACTTAATGATACAAAGATATTTAAGTTTTACAAGCTTTTAGCGATTAGGTTGCTAAATGCATAGGGAGTTGTACATTTACTGAGACCCACACTACTGAATGCAATTTTACTTGCCTTAACACCTGTATATTGTGCAACACTAAATGTTTATTATGTTTGTGATTGTAAATAAAATTACACTCATACCTAGATCACTTAATGCGTAGTAAGTTGCATTTTCACTATGTCAAATGTTTACTGTGTCAGTAGCTTCTCGTGGGTCGTTGGTTCTTACCATGTTCTTTCACCTTGTTCCTTTTCCACTAGTTATAAAGGCCTCCACTGCACTGAGAAGTTCTGGTTTCATTGAAAAAAGTGAAAGTAGGTAGGTACAAACTTGTTTGCTTTTGGGGTCAAGTCGGGTATGAATGAAGCATAAACTAGAAAAAAATGCGTCATTTGCATTCTTGATTTAATGCTCATCCTTGTTACATACCTTTGTTAATTTTTATTTTTCCTTTCACATTTTTCTGTATTTTCTTCCAATTCTTTCACCAAACAAATGTAAGGTCAGAAATTAATAATAGGTCGGATAATCATAATCATATTAACTTTCTAATTGGCCAATGGTCAGATGCTTTTCTAGCAGCAATCAACCCGAGTATTTACAGAGTATTTACACCAATAACACCCCTATGTACAGTATTTACACCAATAACACCCCTATGTACAGTATTTACACCAATAACACCCCTATGTACAGTATTTACACCCACCACTAACCTTCCATCTACGGTATTTACACCCACCACTAACCTTCCATCTACGGTATTTACACCCACCACTAACCTTCCATCTACGGTATTTACACCCACCACTAACCTTCCATCTACGGTATTTACACCCACCACTAACCTTCCATCTACGGTATTTACACCCACCACTAACCTTCCATCTACGGTATTTACACCCACCACTAACCTTCCATCTACGGTATTTACACCCTCCACTAACCTTCCATCTACGACCTAACTAATGTTATAGATCTTCAAAATAGATATATGGAAAGCGATTCTTTGTAAGTACAGAACAAAGTTAAAATGTAACTAATTAATAAAAAACCGAATAACAGAAGAAAGTGAATTGGCCGAGGAGGAATACCACTAAAACTTATCGCTAGAAATTTATAATATATAGATAGCGAACTGATACAGCATCATTATCATGCATTACTCTCTGTCTCTCTCTCTTTCTTCTCAGTAGTTCACGTTGAACTGATTTAATTATATTATAAATTTCCATGCTTTTACATCTCTCTCTCTCTCTCTCTCTCTCTCTCTCTCTCACACACACACACACACACACACACACACACACACACACACACACACAGAATTTATAAGCCCAGCTGATGATGCACTGGATTGATTATATAGGAAATAAATAAAATGTTTATATGAAAGATATTTGTTGGACACAACTCCTTCGCAGATTCTTTACATAACAATTTTACTTGCTACCTTTTATAATAAAAGTCATACCGGTCATGCTTGCGTCCACTAGCGACTATTTCCGTAATAAATGTTATTTTTGTAAAACATTAATTATACATACCTTTAAATGGCAATTATTCAATTTAATTAGGTCCTCAGACATTCATATTCCTTTAGTAGGTGAATATTTACACGCCTAGATAAGTATATACGGCAAAATCAATGTTAAAGTACGTGGACATTTTGGACGAGATCGATCTAAAGGTGTGATCCAGTGAAACGCGGCTTGAGTGTCTCACTCTGTGACACGGAAAGCCATATATGCTGAAAATAAATTCGTACTAACCTATATTCTGGCGACTAGAGTCGACGTGCTCATTTCTTGAGTCAAGTAAAGTTCCTAGCCACCATTATAAAAGTCTATAGCAATCGATAATTCTCGTCTGGAATTTTCTTGATGACAGTATGGTGGAGAGCATTCAGTTGAATTATTGAATAGACCCTGGCTAAACAAAATTAGTTTTAAAGATTAAAACAACATTTTTAATTACCTTCAGATGAGTAAATGCGTACATAGCCAGTATAACTTATACTAGACACACTTCGTGTTATACAAGCTGATATCCTCACTTTAATCCATCAATTAGATAGTTTTAATGTACATGCCACTGACAAAGCTAAAACTTTGCTCCCTTCATTTTGCAATTTAGTTCTCACGCCACCATTGTGCCAGGTTGACAACTTCTTTCACTTGGAGTAGATAACACTGAACCACAGCATGGCCACTAGAGGACAGAAAGAAATTGGCAGCAATCTGATTAAAGTCGGGACTCGGACACTAGAACCCGGTAAGTGATAGATAAGTTATATAGAAAAATTCATTTGCTTTCAAATAACTCATCAACACATATGTTGCATTATTTTTGTTCTTTTTATAACGTACTCAAATCCGTAGAGATCTGTGTATATACCATCAGTGTATCTACCATCAGTGTATCTACCATCAGTGTATATACCATCAGTGTATCTAATATCATTAAATATATCATCAGTGTATCTACCATCATTATATATACGATCAGTGTATATACCATCAGTGTATCTATCATCAGTGTATCTACCATCACTGTATCTACCATCACTGTATATATCATCAGTGTATCTACCATCAGTGTATATACCATCAGAGTATCTTGAGTAGCTCAGTCCAAGTTTCATAAATACATTTACTCGATCAAATCATATTCTTTGAGGATCCATATTTTATTTTCTTCCAAAAAAAGTCTGTAATGTTAAATTTACAATTAAAACACGGAATGTGTCGTGTTGGAAGTTTTTACGCAGGAAAGTTGGGTTACAAAGAGAAGAGGACGACTGTATATTTTTAAAGATACATCCCCATCGTGTAATTACTTTCACTTCCCTGGACCAAAGGTTAGGTGCCACGACCTGATGGGGTCCGGAACACAAGGACATAGGAAAAACGTTGTACCTATTCACCGCCCCATCATCCATCTCACTATTTATGTGTTCGAAGGAGATCATAACCCAAGTATTGGTATCAAGGGCCGTTTATGTAATTCACGCAGTAACCTTTCATGAACTTGCAATTACTTACACGAAAATGATGAATTTGGCATGAAACTTCAAGTTTTTAACAAATCACTTTATTCGTGAATTTGTTGTATTCTTTCAAGAAGATTTATCAAGGCAATGTTGCCAAAATCTGAATAAAATGTGAGTACATTTTTAACGTAAGAAGTGTGCATCGTGGCCGAGCACATACAAGTATGCATCGTGGACGGATACGTAAAAGTGCATCGTTGCCGAAAACAAAATTGTGCATCCTAGCTGAACACGTAAAATATGAATATAATTTTCGTGAAGATTGCTGATTGTTTTGGAAAAAGTGAGATGATTTATGGTAAAATTTAAATATAATTTGCCCGAGTTCAGGTAGACTTCTTGAAGTGCTTCAAATAATTATAACACATTGTGTTTCTGTTTGAGGGCGAGACATAGCGATCCATGAAACGCCGTCTGCCAAAATCAGTTTGCGTATGTTTTTTTTTTTTTTTTGTTTTTTTGTTGGTTTTTTTTCCGTTTTCTTTCTTTAACCTTCCTCCAGTGGCATTAATGGTTAGAGTGTCCACGTCGGTTGCAGGGGGTCGCAGGTTCGAAACGGGCCAAGTCTTACCAAAAACGTATTAAAATGGTACAAACAGATGCCTCGCTTGGTGCTCAGCATTAAGAGTTTAATGTTAGGACTGGTCGGCCTGATATAAGGATAATCGGACTGGGTGGGACATAATGCTACATGTCTGCGGTACGAGGTCTCAGTGCTAGACATCGCTATAAACTGCCACACTACAAACATAGTAGCGATATGACAGAATTGTTCAAGCTACGTCAAAAATCTAAACCACGCACGCATACACGCTCTCTCTCTCTCTCTCTCTCTCTCTCACACACACACACACACACACACACACACACGCACATCTTCAGCTGATTTTGATTTATTTGCTGGTATTGATGTTTATTGTTACCCCATCCCCTCGCCCCATCTAACAGCATTGGTCGATTCATATTTTAGGAGAGAGTGTGTGATATGAATCATCTTAGGTACTACTGATGAACTGGGTTATCACCCAACACGTGAGCAATAAAGAGGGACGGAGAGACACCTTCAGATATGTTAATATGTAAAATTATCTGTATTAGAACCTTATACGTTTTACGAAGCATAAACAAAGCAACAACTAGAATTGCAGTTAAAGGTGTCATCTACTCAATGAGCTATTACAACTTTGTAGCGTGTGACAATGTAGAAAAATGTCATAGAAAGTGTGCACATACCACTATGACGACTGACGCTATTGTAGGTTACTGGTGTAGGCCTGTGTTCAAATTCATGGTTGTAATCCAGGTATGTTTTCATTCATTCCTCGCATTTTCACGTACGATTTACCGTTGTGTGTGTGTGTGTGTGTGTGTGTGTGTGTGTGTGTGTGTGTGTTGATTTATGGTTTCAGTTACATTTATAGTTGTCTTACATGCATAGTGAATGTGTATATCGATAGAGAACTCACTGTTGTTTTCTGAAATTCATACAAATGTCACCACCTCCATTTAGCACCACCCCAATATCGTGGTCAAAGCATTATTCATGTTAGTAGAATCTGCATATATCAGTAGGCATATCAATTATACAAGCTGTATTTGTGTATTTGTTGCAATGTAGTAAGAGTTGAAAATAATGGACAGACAACAACAGTTTCCACATAGAACTAATTATCACATGATGCTGACTCGTAACCCTCAACAGTATTGTTTTATGGAGATAACCTTTCAATGTCCATATAAACATATAAACTCGAATAGTGTGCTTTCTTCCAACATCTGCTGAAATCCCCCTGTAATAATAATAATAATAATAATAATAATAATAATATCACGATCATAATGACAACATTAGCACAGTCTATATATATATATATATATATATATATATATATATATATATATATATATATATATATCGATGCTGGAGAAACAGCATCGACGTCAAGTACGAGATGAGTGGCGACAATACTGCCGTTGGAAGTCAGATTAACTAGATCAAAATACTCCAGAGGCATTTACAACAAAAAAACTTGAAACGGTGCTATGCAGCATCAAATCAGCAAAGCAGCAGGATATGACAACATCCTGCCTGAGTTCCTGAAGCATCTTGGCCCGAAAGCAAAAGAATGTCTTGCTGCTTTTTACACCCGGGTTGTTAGGGAAAAGTGCATGCCGACTTTGTGGCATCAGGCAAAAATTATTGCGATACCAACGCCTGGCAAAGAGCCCAACAATGCGGCGAATTATCGGCCGATCTCCTTGCTTTCAGTCTGTTTTAAGGTACTGGAGCACCTGATTCTCCAAAGAACTGGTCCTGACTTGGAGAATATCATAACTGTTGAGCAGGCAGGCTTTAGACATGGCCGTAGCACTTGCGATCAAGGCCTTGCCCTGACTAAATTTGTTGAAAACGGGTTTCAGAGGAACCTTAAAACTGGAGTCGTTTTTCTATATCTAACAGCGGCATATGACACGTTCTGACATGCAGGGCTGCTGTTGAAAATTTCCAGAGTATTGCCGCGCTGGACAGTTGATACTATTGAACTGGTACTTCGTAGCAGGCGCTTCAGAGTGCACATCAGAGAGAACTGCAGCTCGTGGAGGCATCAGACTAATGGACTCCCACAAGGGTCTGTTCTTTCGCCAAGTTTGTTCAATGTCTACATCAATGACCTGTAACACAGTGGTGCAAGTTCATGTATGCAGATGACATTGCTCTCGGGACCCAAGGTCGCTCATTTGCTGAGCTTGAGAGGGTACTGAATAATGACCTGCAGGATATGACGAACTTCTTCAGGAAATGGCATCTACAGCCAAGTGAAACAAAGACAGTCTCCAGCGTCTTCCACCTTAACAATGCAAATGCGAAGCGTGAGTTTTGCATCCTCCTGAATAGGCAGCTAATAAAACACGACCCAACACCAATATACCTTGATGTGACTCTGGACAGATCACTGACATTCTACAACCAACTAAAGAAAACTGCAGCAAAACGTAGCACTCGAAACAACCTACTCCGCAAACTGGATGGCTCAACCTGGAGCGCTAGTGTTCAGGCACTCAAGACATCAGCACTGGCCCTCTGTTATTCGACAGCCGAGTATTGCGCTCCTGTCTGGGCTCGATCATCCCATACTAAGCTAATTGATGTCCAGCTCAATACAACAATGCGCATAATCTCTGGAACACTACTTCATACTCCTTTATAATTGCTGCCAGTACTCAGCAATATTCCTCCTCCACATCTGCGTCGCTAGGCAACAATCACAAAATTGTTGGCTAAGGTCTATGCCAGTGAAAAACTTCCACTGTACAAGGACATTATCTCACATCCAGCAGTCCGCTTGACTTCGAGACGCCGAATCTGGTTAGGCTCGTTGCTGGAGGATATGACAGCTATTTCAGCCTGGAGCATTGAGTGGTCTTCAACAGATGTTGTAAACCACTCCCTCGTATCTGAGCCATTTGTCTGCCCTCCTGGCTTCAACCTTCCACGTCATCTGTGGACCACACTGAACCGCTTTCGGACAGGACAGGGTCGTTGTGCAGTCAACCTTGCCCAATGGGGCCAGGCCACTAACTCTTCCTGTTGCTGTGGAGCTCTTCAAACCATGTCACACGTTGTGAACAACTATCCACTGACAAAGTTCCCCGGTGAAATGCAGGCTCTACATGTTGCTGACGATGACGCTGTTAAATGGCTGAGCACACCATTATATATATATATATATATATATATATATATATATATATATATATATATATATATATATATATATATATATATATCGACGACCCAGGTTTTATTTAGTGTCCTATGAAAATGACAGATGGAAAACTATTTCGGTATGATGACTCTGTAGAGTATTTCGTTATTAACAGAAATGTCAAAATAAACTTAACGTGCTAAAATAATGTACAGAACTAGACTAGTGTAATTATTGGTTCCATGCGATGTCTTCTGTCAATCCCTCTACTGTAAAATAATATTAGGATGAGGATAATACAATCATGAATATCATATAGTATTTGTGTATCGCTCTGATCATGTATTAATTTATCTTTGAACGTTCGATGCCGTCCGCTGTAGTATTTTTATATTGTACTTATTATGCACTGATTTACTCACTTTTTAAATTATGTGACAGGTCCCTCAGGTAATAATAATTTAAGCAATAACAAGACGATTACGATGATCAAATCTTTCGGATTTTCTGTATAGACATGAATATGTATTAAATTACTTATTAAAAAAAATAATTGGAATTAGAAGACTACGAGGTGCAAAAGGTCCATTTTTACAGATGGTTGTGATGGTTATAAAATGGTATGAAAGTAGACTATTATCAAAATTCATGCATATAATGAAATTCAATATGTTGATGTATTTAAGTTATATTGTATTTTAATTTAAGTATACATGTCATTAGATGTTTATAACAATTTTATTTACAGCCGACCTTCGTCCAAATGGTATTGCTGTGTGTGGAGACATACTGATGGTCACAGACTGGAAGGCGTATAAGGTCTATTTGTACAGACTCCATGACGGCATGTTGTTGTTTTCATCAGACAAACTGGAGTCATATCCCCGTGGCATGTGTAGTTTGAATGACACGGAAATCTGCGTAGCTCTGAAAAACGCTACCATAGAATTCATGTCGGTACAAGAAAAAAGTGTCATTAGAAGGGTCAGAAAAGTAAGTCTACATCCAGCACTTGATCGTTCTGATGGTGTTGCTGCGTTCAGGGATAAAGTTGTTGTTTGTGGTGTCAAAGGCAACGATGTTTGTTGGTGTGTTGTGTCAATTCAAGAGGGATTACTTGACAAAGCACACAAGGTCTGTAAAGGCGATGAGAGTTTCTTGACAACAAAACAAAACATGATTTATATCTCGTGTTATGCTGGCCTTCTTTACTCCCCTGACAACAACGGTGTTTATGGATTTAATTTTTTTAATCCCAGTCAACAGCCATTTAGACACAATTATAAACTGTCATTGCCAAGGGGAATAACTGTTGATGATAATGGGTTTTTATTTCTGTGTGATGGAATAGGTTCCATTCATCACCTAACAGATAAATGTGATCTAGTGGCCATTTACACGGAAGGGATACCACATCGTCCTTGCGCCTTATTCTGGTACCGTGAATTTCTATACGTTACAGACTGGACGAGTAATGTGTTTATTATGTACCAAACTCAGCAAGGTATGTAACATATTTTTTTATGGACATCAAACACACAATTAAACAGTACTATTAAGAAAATTTTTAAATGTTTATGTTAAAATTAAAAGTAAAATATATTTATTTATCGTAGATAAAGTATAAATACAATTTTATTTCTTGTTATAAAATTAAATACTAAAATAGTTTTAAATAGTTATGTTCATTCTTGATGATAACAAATGTACACACTATAATTATCAATTGATTACAACGAAATCAGACCATTGTAGTGTAGTAAACATATATTACCAGGTACCACTATCACTGTTACATAGCACGCGACATACAATCCAGTTTGAACTGGCTTAAGCGTTTTGTTTGGTCTTGCTCAAAATGACAGCGTACATAAGCAACGGTGTTGCATCGTATATTTCTTGATCAACTTCTATAATAAACTTGCAAGGACTATTTATTGAACAGAAAATAAAATGAAATAAATAATGGCCATTTAGTGTATGTGGAAATAGATTCCAAATAAAACTATGCTTCCAACTGGTACAGGAAACGCTTACTGAGTAGATTACCTATATTATTTCCTTGTATAAGCACTTTACAAACTGCCTGGGATCGTGTCAGAAGTGTTCATATGTGTCCAAAGTGTCGTAGATGAGACGAATATGGTATGTTATACTGTAGACCTACAAACAGATTTCAGCTTCTTTTTCTTTCTTTCTGACATTAAATAAATGTCAGGAAAAGGGGTAAACGGCGGATATCTGTTTGTTGGTCTATTAATGATACAGTTGAGTGACGTAACTGGCCAAATACACACATGATACTGTATGAAGCGTACAGTTTGTATTTAAAGCATGGCCGTTCCGCCATACATATATGACTCTGAAAACAGTAGAATATAGTTTGAGGTTACTTCCAACTATAATGAGTACAAGGTTACATATGTCATAAATTAATCACATTGTCCAAATACACGGTGTAATGAAACATAAACCTTAAAATACTTTCCTGTATTTGATCTTGACTTTTCCAGTTCTCTTCAGTGTACCTTTATTATTTAATATAGGTAAATAATAGCCAGCATAGCAAAGGAAAGTTAATATTTGTATTATTATTATTATTATTATTATTATTATCATTATTTATGTTTAAATTGTTATTTTGTTTATTAGAGTTCTCCATTTAGTATTGTAGAATGTGTACGGTAGCGTTACAAGTATTTGTACACAAATTTTTTTAAATACATATAAAGAAAGAGGAGATGACAATGAGGACTACATAGATAAAATGTCAGATTAAATAAGGTGGAGATAAACGTGCTGCTCTAGAGGACTACACAGTCTGCATGTATAACGACGTCAGCATTTTATTTTCATAGTCTGCATGTATAACGACGTCAGCATTTTATTTTCATAGTCTGCATGTATAACGACGTCAGCATTTTATTTTCATAGTCTGCAAAGTTCTTGTCAATGTTAAACGCATATATTGTTCAATATCATAAACATCCTTTGCATCAGGAATGAAGATTTATTTAAACATGTCCTTATCTCAAAACCAGCCCATATAAAGTTTATGTACAGCCATCCTTCAGCTTCTTAGTATGGAAGGTAATGGATGGGGACAGTATTGGTTAGGTCGTAGGAACAGTGTGTTAAAGGACCCCTATGCAGGTGAGGGTCTTGGAGCATCTACTCCATTTCTAATACTTCATCTTTAATCAGACAATTGGTTGGAGTGGTTTCAAATAAAATTTACCTTTAATTCCATTACTAATAAATTAGAAGTTTGCATTTATATCAGGTTGCATGAACAGTTTAACTTCATATTTTAGAGGACTCAAAAGGTCATGAAGCTTGAAATTTAATCAAACCTGCAATGAAGCTGGCATAGTGTGCTATCACACTTCCTAACTAACGAATCATGTCAAGTGGCCATGTACATGTTAGTGATATTCCATTGGTATAGTGGGAAATACAGACACCTAGTGAAGACAGATGAAATGTTCATTATGACGGTGTTAACTGCAGATACCAAATATGTGTTGTCTTAAACACTATACCTTTGTAAGTGTAAACTAACATTTTATCAATGGAAGAAAGAAGCTAGAAACAAATGCCAATGAGAATATGTCACAACTCCTTTCCCCTAAATGATATCATAATTTAAAATGCACATACTTTTGTCAAAGAGAGAAAAAGGTTAAATAAAGCATCCAAATTATCAATGCACCAATGATTCCTAAAGAAACTCTATTCCAGGCCGCCACCATCCGTTTCTTGGTTCTAGGGCCTAAACTTTGGGGAAAAGGGAAATATACTTGTATACCCAAGGCTATTTGTGTATGTAGCTTTCATCACACCCGTTGGTTTGACGAAGCAAAATGTAAAATATGTTGACTGTATCCAGGCTTTTTGTCTCATTCAGAAACAGTTGAATCAAATATGCTAATGCGATTGCTAATGGAAAATCATGTACTTAACGCCTAGGGTGGTTCAATCATTAATCAGCATGCTATTCCATAATAAAGATTTATATGTAGCGTACCATTGCAGTAGTCATAGCTTCATGGGGAGACAAATAATATAACCACTTGACTGGGATTTCATTATCTTTGTCCAAACCCCAACATAGATTATATTAATCTCAGACTGTCCTTCGCAGACGTATTCCTGAAGTCTCTATTTTGTACAGGCATTACTTCTCTCAAACTTTCAAGTTCAGTATCAAGGTTGTATTGCTAATGCTGGGATGATTTTTTCCCGCATAGGAGATCATCTAAACGTGCAAGAGAGTGACGAAATCAAACAGCCTCTCATTGAGACATCCACACAGCTAGGACATGGAATTGTAAGTACTCCATATCTGATTAATGTTTCACACTCCGTATTGATAACTCACTTCTAATATAACACATATCGTGATACAAAGCCCCTAGTAATATATGTATTGATGATGCATGCTGAATGCTATTCAAGTATGTGGTATGTATTGATGATGAATGTTTAATGCTATTCAAGTATGTGATGTGTATTGATGATGCATACCTAATCCTATTCGAGTATGATGTGTATTGATGATGCATGTTTAATGCTATTTACTCACACTGAGGGAAATGTTGCAGCTAATAAAAGTGATTTTACTGGGGAACACGTCCTGATTAAAAAGCAATTGACAAAATGCTATAGATCTTTATCTGCAACTTAGCGCAATGGAGTAGCAAAACAAAAATTGCATTATCTTACATGTGTGACTGGATCATTTGGTATTCTCTTGAGGAAAGCAATCTTTGTGATGCGTTTGAAGAAACAATATTGAATACTTTAGTTTATCTTGTAAAACCTGGTACATAATGCATTGTTGCCAAGTCTGTGTGAATGTACACTATACAATACTAAGGTCTGATCTGACGTTCAGACATGTTTTTAATCCTAAAGGTTTCTGAGAAGCACACTTATGATGAATCCACATCAAATAAAGAATGCTTTTACTTGGGATATTGGATATGTAATCAGATTTTAAAGAATTGTTTCTTCTACAAAATGACAAGTTTAATATACGATCCACAACACCAAGGGTAAACGATTGATTGATATGAATATTCATAGTATGTCATGTGTTGATTTTTTAATTTTATTCTAACGTCACTCAAGCGTACAAGCAAAGAAGAGATATTGTTTGAAATCCCACATGTCTACATTACCTCATTAGAACTCAGAATTCTTGGACATGTGATCATTTAAATGTTTATTGTGCTTTCGATTGGGTACAAGGACCAAGTTAAGAGGTGTTTCACATCCTTTATTTCTTGTTAGCCGACACAAAGTTAAGCAGTGCTATGAATTTTAAAAATCGTTATTCATTTCGTTCAGCTCTGACATCTGCTGCATATATAAGACAATGTTTCATTTGGTGATTATTGAAATTTCAGATCAGACATAATCAAAGAGCTTTATTCACAAAACGTAATAAACATTACATGATTAATAGTAAAAAAAAAATTAGATAACATCTTTTATGCAAGTGGTTTGGCATAGCTGATTTTAGTGTCACTGTATTGTCCTTTTAACATGCTAACTGATATATTTGAGGCTGAAGCCATACAACAAATAATAGACCAGCACCTAAGTATACTTCAGATGTGATGAATGATGGGTGGAGGCAATATTGGAGAAAACCAGAGGCAGTGCGAGTTTAAAACCTCCCACAGACAAAGTTTCCCATCATTTATTTCTTGTTAGCCGACACAAAACAGGCTTCTTTAAAGGATCTTCTGACACGACTTAAAGCGCATGGTGTCAGGGTGGAGAATTGCTAATAGCATCCCTGTATATACTTATGTTTCCTAGGATGGGACAAAGCTACGTGCATCCCTATGTGTAATTGAGTGTCTTGGGATGGAACATAGCTACTTGCATCCCTTTGTATACTCATGTGTTCTAGGTGGGACATAGCTTCTATCATCCTGTGTATACGTATGTGTCCTAGGATCGGACCTGACTAGAAGCATCCATGTGTATACTCACGTGTTCTTGTATGGGACCTAGCTACTAGCATCCCTGTGAATACTTGTGTGTCGTAGGATGGGACCAAGCTACTACAGTCCCTGTGTATGTTTATGTGTCCTTAGATGGAACATAGCTATTTTCATCCCTGTGTATACTTATGTGTCCTTGGATGGGGCCAGGCTACTATCATCCCTGTGTATACTTATGTGTCCTTGGATGGGGTCAGGCTACTAGCATCCCTGTGTACACTTATGTGTCCTTGGATGGAGTCAGGCTACTAGCATCCCTGTGTATACTCACGTGTCCTCGGCTGGGACACAGTTACTAGCATCCCTGTGTATATTCACATACTTAATGATCTCCCTTTTCATACTTACGTGACTTAGGATGAGACCAAACTTCTGCATCAGCCTTGCATTGTATTCTTATTGGCAATACATGTTTTAAATAGCGATGTACGTATCGATCAAGTGTTTTCATGTAGACATCGTCCTTGTGGAATTAGTAGGAATGGAATTTGCCAATGGTAGCAGATTAGAATGGCATGCTAAATTGCAAAGCCAATGTGATTATCTCATACAAATTTAAGTACATCTTCCACGATCACTGTGCTGCATACGTTTAAGAGGATTGCTACTAGTGTTGAAGCTTTATTTTCGAACCCCCTTTGGATCATTTTGATGTCTTTTTCCATCCATACATCCATGCATAACCTAGCTCATAGTCAATGTCCTTCCACACATCCATGCACACCCTAGGTTATAGACAATGCCCTTCCATACATTTCTGCATGACCTAGGTTATAGACAATTTTTATCGATACATCCTTTCACCCTTGGGATATAGACAATGTCCATCCATACATCCATCAACAACGTAGGTTATAGTCAATGTTTAAAGTTTCTTGTATTAAGCTTAATATTAATGTGTTGAATTTTGCCAAGCCAAACGAAAAGACTTTAATTAAATTATATTTCTAGGCCATCATTAGCTCTCCGGGCCATAAGTCCAAGTGAACGTTCAGTATCGTGATGCATCCGTTGTGCATCTTGCATCCATCCATCAACAATTGCGTGTTACCAATCAGTGGACCATGTTTGTTATTTTAATACGTTTGGACAATAAGATTAATGGACATTACAGTCTGTGAGTCATATTTCGGATCCGATTTGAATAAGCCATGTCTGATCTGACTTTGATCAGACTTGGAATATGGACTTGCACCATGAGACAATTCTAATCTTCATTTACTCTGCAAGCAACATGATATTGAGCAAATGGTAATAAAATTAATATTTTAATTCAAATTTTTGTCATCCGTTGTCGTCCATCCAACAGGATAATATTGTTATAGCTACTCCTCTTTACCTACGTAAATAATTGCCATGAAACTATACGCCACATCCATCCCTTGGTCTTGGTGGTCCTAGTTGAAAAACGTACATCTAAGATATCCATTACGGCTGCCACATTATAATCATTATTCCAAATATTTTAGTATGGTGTTTATAAATCTGTTTCCCTGTCCATTCATGGATCCATCCCATCCAAGATTAATCTAAATGTCAAACTTTCTACTTTTCTCTTCCTTCTGAACCCCTTTAGCGTATTGGATTTGGGCTATGTCTTAAATATGCACTTTTCGATTCGTGTTATTATCATACTCATTATTAGCTGATCCCAAGGTATGCGACATATATTAAGTAACAAAGCAGAACTCTGGTGATTAATTGTGGTGTTTGAGTTTGCAGTTCTACTGGTCATGGACATGAAGGCCCAAAATCTGTTTTTGTCCGTCTGTTATAGCACAAGTTGTTTGTTCCCTACTTCTGCTAACCTACTTCCTGGTAGCCGAGTGGCCTCAAGCGCTCACTCTTACGAATCGCTGACGTCTGACCTCTGTCTGCGCGGACTCGAATCTCGGACTGGGCTAATGTGGATACGTAAAACAACGTGCAAGTAAGTTCCCATGCATCAGTTGTTCTTCTAGGGGTTTTCTTGGGTTTTTCCTCTGCTGGTTGTCCTGGCCGCCATTTATAGCATATCGTGTGCATTCAATGACTGAACAACACCAACTGCTAAAATACTTGGTGGGTTGCCAAGAAATGTTACAAATGCATTCATCCCATCATTTAGTTGGTCATAAATGAAACGGCACCACCTGGACATACAGTATGGCCACCACGGTAACCATCTTGATGTTGTCTTATAGATATATTTGCTGAATGGATGGTTATATCAACATTGAGTTTGTCAAGTTGGTCTAAAATGTCGTGTCATGGCTACTTCTGAAAATGTCATATTAACATGGAATTTGTTTTACCAGAAGGACTCAGTGATTTCTCGTAGGTTTTAATTGAAATAGATGTAATTATGACAACCAGTAAGGTCGCCGGAATGGTCAACATAAAAATCGTGTTATTTCTACTCATATATTCATGGTCATATTAACATAAGGATTCGTTAAAAGATTTTTTAAAATGTCTTATTGGTCCTAAAATGATACGGCGTCTTCTTTCATCATATTTTAGCCGCAATGTATCCTGTCGCGTGCTGAAAAATGGTGTTAAAACAGCAGGAAACTACTACCAACCCATTGTCTAGTTAGTTCGGAATGAGAATGATGCGATCTGACATTCAACTTGACAACTTTGGTACCAATTTTGAAAGCATTGTTATTGCTACTCTTCCTGTTCGTATGCTCATATTTGCATGTAAGTTCATCAAAAGACCTTTACTGAATTCCTCTTAGTCGAAGAGGTATGTGGCGCTGATCCTTCGCCGAATATGGTCATCTCAGTGGCAAATATGCAAATCTTGAAAGAGCACATCGATATCAGAGATGGTTTCAACATTTATAAGTTAGATAAAATGAATGATCTCGTTTTGAATTGCAGGCAATTTTATTTTTGATCATCTGAGTGAAAGTCTTTTTGAAGTACTCTTGATTATAATAATAATAATAATAATAATAATAATAATTTATTTATTGAGGGTGACTCAATCAGTGACTATTCTCCTTTGAGAAACTCTTAAGGAGACTATAACATATGTATACATTATATGAAAGATAGCAGTAATTACTGTTTATTTTATGCGATCATTTCCTCAAGTACAGTTTGCAAAATGGTCATGTTCACATATATTTGAATAAATCGTGGCAACATTTTTCCGCGGTAAAATCAGAGCAACTGACATGAATTTTGCAGTTTGTCATTGTATTCAACAATATTCATACATGAAAATAAATGAAAGTGGATATCGTATGTTCGGTCTTCATTTCATGCTTCAGTGAGTTTAATAAAAATTGTGTTTGGTCATTCTTCGTGTTATGTTGGTCAAAGAGTCATCTAAATTGATATGTTGATGTTCCTTGGTGGTTACAACATATTTCGGGCAAGGGTGGGTCACTATGACCTATATGTCATACTTTGTTATTTCTTTTCTAAAACTGCCAAGCCAGTTTAAATCAGATTTGATAGCCATATTGTTACGATATGTGTTACTAAATATGGCTACTTTAGAGATGGCTTGGCTTCCATTGCAACCTTATGATGAAAATATTTGCAGCATGTTCCTTAGAACAGCTGAGTAAGGTTTAAGTAAACTTTGTGTGAAGATTGATAGAGGTGACTCAAAGAACATTCAAGCCAATTTTGATCGAAGGCACCATCACATTAGCAGCTTTGCATTTGAGAACAATAAATGCCAGGTAGATGTCTCGCAATCAAAGGCACAGGTAGAAAATAACCATACTTGTATTTTAAACCACTGTTTTCTATGTAGCCAAAATGGACCTCTTGTTATTTATTTACATTGTACTTCGATTGATCACAAACAACTTGATAAAGCAACTGTTTACTTGTAACTTTTCTCTAACAAGCAAACATATTTCTCATCCATAGAGCTAAATGCAGTGGAGAGTAAATTTACCCACATATAATGATTAAACTTTCCTGCCATCAGAAATGTTATGCTGTCAATATTTCGTATTTAGCAAGCAGTTTAAATAATGTTATGTTTTGGAGAAACGAACAGATGTTAATATCATTTGTATTTTCGTTGTAGCAAACGATGAATCAGTTTGGACAAATATCGTCAGGGGCATCAAATGTGACTTCACATGAAGAATGCCAGTTGGATTTACGGAGACGAGCTTTGCCGCCAGGAAAGAAATACCATGTCTTTTTCAGTTACTCTAGTTCAGATATACAGTGGGTAAAGCAAACTATAGAGGTACTAGAAAAAGACCATGGATTTGTTTGCTGTGAATATGAGAGAGACAATACACCTGGAACGCCATTGTTACTGTTTGCTAGTGATAGCATCGAGAATGCATACAAAACCGTTGTGGTTATGACCAGGGAAGCTTTTAAGAGTGGTTTTGTTTTACATGAAATTGAAATGGCCATCGCGCAAGGTTTTGATGAAGGTAGAAAATGTGTTGTCCCAGTATTACTGGAGGACTGTGAAGTTCCTAAATATCTGAGGGTTCTGAATTATATTGATGCCAGGGATCCCAAGAGGAGAGACATTTGGTGGCCCAAGCTTCTACATGAGCTGGAGACACAAGGTAAGCAAGTATTGCACTATTTGTGCAAATGCTCTTGATGTGGTAATGACCCTGAATGAAAATTGCACTGATCGGTCATTAAACACGGTCTGCACAGCAGCCATCATGGAAATCATGTTATTACTTCTCCACCCAGATGAATGACCATATTGACCTGATATTTTCACCAAATAGCTCCTTTTGTGTCCAAGACATTCTAAATACAAATTATACCTATTTGGGATATAATATGTGTGTCATCACAGCCATCTTGAAAATCTTGTTAATGCAACTTCTCCTAAATAGAAAGTCATATTGTCATGCAGTTTCCACCAGAAAACTTCTTATGGAGTCTTGTTAGTCGTAACTGAAAAAGATGTCAATCTTACCACCTATATTGTTGCCACGAAGGCCATCTTAAAAGTTTTTATACTCGTCCTTAATATATGGTTCTACCAATATGGATTTTTCCAAAAAGAATTTGTGTCTGATGGGTCCAAAATAAAAATGGTGCCATTATGACAACCAATATGATTATCATTTCAGCCAGCTTCAAAATCTTTTTATCGCGTCCTTTCGAGAATTGATGACCACATTAACGAATGGTTTTAACCAAAAGATATCTTCAGATGTATAATTCCTGTTAGAAAGCAATACAATAAAAAGGACAATCTTGCAAATATTTTGTTTGCTTCTTCTCCAGTATGGGAGATCATAAAAGCATGACATTTTCACTTAAAAGATCTCTAATAATGTTGAGTTGGTCCTAAATGAATGTTGCGCCAGTCTTATATCCAATATAGCCACAATTCTACCAAATTGATGATTTTTTGTAGCAGAGATGATTGTAGCAATTAAAAAGAACAACAACAGAAAAGCAATTAAAGTGAACAAACGGTCATATCTTGAATTCCTGGACATTTTTTTTTGTTTTTGCTCATTTGAGTGTAATCCATGCAAGGGACTCTTGCTTTTAATATCATATATTTAAAACAAAAGTTTGTGTATTATTTTCTTTTTCTAGTTGTCTGCTAGTTGCACATTATTAGTAATAACTGTGAAATCGAAAATTATCTTGTTACGTACCCTCTAACATCAGATCTTCATCTTTTTCTAAATAAATAATACAGAAACGAGACGTGCATACTATATTTAATGTTTTAGGTAATGTTTGTAAAAAAAAGCCTACCTTAATCAGTGAAGCCTTGAAGCACATGAATTTTAGGATATTTTTTCTAATGCTATTCTTACTATATTTTAGAAGAGCCAAAAAACAGATGAAGTGGATAATGGTAAGCAAAAGAACGTTTCCGTACCCGTTTCCCTTGTAATATCTAGATACTGCATAAATTATGTGGCAGTTTTAATGTTTACATGCAAGAGAAATCTCATTATGCAAGATAGTTGAAGACTGAGGGACAGAACACTTTACTCACGGTTAGAAAATATTTCAAAAAGGCAATGGAGTCAAATTCGCTGTAAGAAAATTTATAGGTGTGTCCGTTTCTTCACTCTTATAATCCAACAAGAAAGATAAATTTACAGAAAGTACCAGGTCTCAAAACTATTAGCTTTAGTAATGACTAATAGTGTCAGAATACATAGCAGTATTTTATCAAATATAATATATCTCGTCTCTTAGAGAAAAAATGTGAAATGTTTGGTTTTCTTTTACGCACAAGAATTATTTATATGCTTTGCTAATGGGTTGTCATAGTTACATGATTAAATCAAACATTATCTTATTGTATATTCCAGTTCCTTACTCTGCTCCCTGCTACCTAATATGAGAAATAAGAAACTATCTTGAGACAATTGGGCAAATTGTAAAGAAATTTGCAATGAATTCCACCCTACCTGCCACGAAAATTACAGGGTTCCATATTCTAGGTTTGTATTTATACTCTCTGATGCTAATATTCAGAAAATGTATGGTCGTCATCCATACGCTTCCATTGCATGTCTTATGATCTTGGTAAAATAGAAGCAGCTATGTGAGGACAGAGCCACTGTCATCTCGGTTTATAGGTTGACCTTAATGAAACTTTCAAAGAGTTCCACCACATTGGTTCATAGTTAGACCTGTCTGACCCCAGTATCCAGAAAATACAAGATCTTTCTCTAGATGAAGCACTATAGCGAAGTTGGGACAAATCCACGCTCAGAGACCTGAAAGATACAGGTTAACGTATATGCAATAATGTTGTTATTCTCCATTCAGTTGACACACCAGGCGGGTATGTCTGAAAGAATTGTAAATATAATATTAATGTATCTTATGTCTACATATAAATATGTGATAGAAAGTTTTACAAAAGAATCATTATTAAGTTGTGCAAATCGCATGAAGTACAATGCATTTGCAAAGCAGTCATAGAAGAGCGTCTCATCTCATATAGTCCATGTTCCATGTGCAAATCAGATCCGCACAGAGGCAATGTAAATTATTCTTGCATATAATGATTTTTGGCTAACGCCGGTATGATTGACCAGGGAACATTGCAATGCACTCATAGGTAAGAGTTGTTGATGTGAAAACCCTGTGATGCACCCATCATTAATACTTCTGGATGTGAACTGGGCCATTTGTGACGTTCCCATAGTTAATAGCTCTAGATATGCACGGGACCATTTTTGGTACGGTCCCATAGCAAAAGCCAAATATATGAGCAGGACACTTTGTGATGCATCCTTAAATAATAGATCTAGATACGAACTGGGCTAAATTTGATGCAACAAAGCCAATAGTTACGTAGATGGGAATGTTCCTGCGTAATAAACCCATATACAATAGCGTTATATATGAGCAGGGCACGTCGTGATGCATCCATAGCTAGAAGTTTTAGATAAGGGTAGGGACATTCGGGATATACTAATAGTACAAGCTCAATATATGACCAAGGCCCTCAGTATGCATCCATAGCTAATAGCCATTGACCTGAGCACAACCTTTGTGATGTAACAATAGCCAATAGTTTGATATATGCGCAGTGCCCAATGTGATAAACCCGTACATAATAGCCCTATGTATGATTGGTGTTCCTTCTGATAAATCCATAGTTTATAGAATAGTATATGTACAGGGCCCCTTATGCATCTGTAGTTAATAGTTCTACATCGATTAAAAACATACTAAGTGCTCGTAGATGTATAGCAGTTATTTATCCTAGAAGTAAGTTCCCTCGTGATTGTGTTTTTATAACATAAACTTAAATGATATGTCAAACAATTAAGTTTAAGACATTTTTTAAATATAGTTATGGCTTTATTTTTAATTTATTAGATTTTCAAACCTGTATTTGCATTATCTTCACAAAAGTGGAAATTGAGCATTTATCTCTCAACACTTACTGGAAGTAATTTCTCTAATAGATGAAACATTTATGTTACTAATGTAAATGTCCTTATCGTAATTTTGCGTCATTCAAGGTGGCATATCTTTCCAAGACATTAAATAAAATAACTTATTGATACAGTACAGGTGAAGGTATAGTTTGAATGATTTATATATTATTCTCCGTTATTTAAAATGTATTGGGTCTTTCCCAGTTTAATAGGATATTTTGTGACCACACACAAATCAATTTAGGATACTCCATTATCATGTCATTTGAGAATGTCAAATAGCATTATGACCAGTACTTAGTGTCGAACAACATTATGACCAGGATTAAGTCAGAGTGTTGAGTAGCATTACGACCACGACCAAGTCAGACATATTTAATAGCATTATGACCAGGACTAGGTCAGAATGTCAACTAGCATTATATCATGGATTAAGTCATGGTGTCCATTAGCATTAGGACCACGACTAAGTCAGGGTATCAGATATCATTATGACAAGGACTACATATGAGTGTCCAATAGCATTATGACCAGGACAATAATGCAATCCAGAATGTTTTTGAATGAGTTCTGAATAATTCCAAAACAATGTGTTCATCCAAAGTCAATGAACACTTAGTAATTGAAATGAATAATTTAAATAAATATCTGAACACAACTATTAAAAATTCTCACAGACTGATCGTAAAACAGGAATTAATTATTTATATACCAAGCCCATTCGTTTAATTTCTCCTACTGCAAAACCGAATGTGAAGATGCCCCATGGAAACACATAGTCTAACTGTTAACAAAACTGACAATGAACTCTTCCTATACAAACACTCAATTTTCAAATAATCAAGTATTATGATATATTTAGATGTAAATTTGTGGCTTTAGAGGAAGCTTTGAAAACTCCTATAAGCTTAGAACAGTCTTTGAAGTTATCAAACATATGTTGAAATAATATTCTGATTTATTCTTATATGTTGGAATTAAAAATTTCATACTGACAAGAATTAAAATTATAAACAAATGAAATATCAAAAGTCATGAAAGAACACTAGATTACAATATAGCTTGTACCACCAAATCAAATGACAAACAGGTTAATTAGCAATTAATACTGGCTTACAGTGCAACGTGTACTTCAAAGTCATTGATCATTTGGCAAATAGAGACATTTCTTTCCAATATCGTTTGTACGGAGAAATCAACTATAAACTTGATAATTAGTAAACCTTGTTTACAGCATATATTCTACTGCAATCGCAAATTAGTAGTATTGTTTTATAGAAGAGATTCTATTGCAAAATTGATGATAAACTCGAAACTTAGTAACATTGGTTTCTGGCATTGCTTGGACTGGCAAAATCAATGATAAATTGGCAAATTAGTAACACTAGCTTACAGAATAGATTATACTTGTAAAATCAATGATCAACCCGCAAAGTCTTAATGGGTGTACAAAATAGATTGTGCTGAAAAATATTACAATGTACACTTAAATGTAGAAGAAAGTTAACTCGCCACTACGTTATATATATATATATATATATATATATATATATATATATATATATATATATATATATATATATATATATATATATATATATATATATATAAAGAAATACAATTCATATGGTGAATAACAGTCCTTTCAAGCTCACTGGATCCAGCAAGGGATCACGTGTGTCAGGGATTGATTGAGATAAGTGCAATACACTCATTATCCGCAACAAGCTGATATAGGCTGGTTGAGACATAATACATTTAAAGGTTTAATTCCTGTAGAAACAGCCATGTAAAGTTTTGCAAACACTACGATTTTGTGTTTTATTTGTTTGTTTTGTGTATGTTTTGTATATGTCTTTGAAAAAGACTCATTAAGAGTCGAAAGCGCTCAAGCTAGTTAGATACTAGTTTTGCACTGTTCGTAGTCGGTTTATTGCATATATATATATATATATATATATATATATATATATATATATATATATATATATATATATATATATATATATGATTTCAACTAGACATATTGGAAGTTTTTTATTGTCATCTGTCTTTCATCTCAGTTTAATGATCTACGTACAGGGTATATAGTGTCTTGCGTCCCACAGTAAATGGTGGACAAGCAACCAGAAAGGATAGTCATCTGAATCAGTTTAATAAGGAAGTCATGAAAGAATATGTTTGTCTTGATGTTGAAGTAGAGACTTTATGTTCATACCTGTGCAAGTTCAATAAACACCCACGGGACATGCCATATCAATGACTCGAAATCATGGGACAATGGAGAGAAAAGCAAGCTAAGCAGGGTATATTCAGGGCCTTAGAAATCGTAAGGCCGTCGTGGCAAAATACAGCTAAGGAGGCAACATGTAGGGGTCTGGAATCATGAGACCATTGAGATACGAGCAAGCAAAGCATGCTTCACTCAGGACCCTGGACATCATGAAACACCGGAGACAGAACAAAGTGAAGCCGGATGGATCCAGGACTCTAGAAATCATGAGAAAATAGAGACAAAGCAAGCTACACAGGATGGATTCAGAACACTGATATCATCATTCTTACATTTATTGTGGAGTGATTATTGTTATGAGAATTTAGATACTGCGTATGGTTTAAATGTTCAAGCTTGAAATAACCATTTCATTACGATAAAATAGAACTGTGTGTGTGTATGTGTGTGTGTGACAGGTATATTGAATCTGTGTATCTATTATAATTTCAATGTACATGTGCATCAATGTAGAACATTTGAATCTTGCTCTCGTTTGACATTCTTGTCAATGTGCATCATTGCTAGCCAAGGTTCTGATATGTTAACTTACATTGCAGTTCTTAGTACAAGCAGCATCTATTTGTTTTCACTAGTTGTTTCCCTTAGTATGTAATGACAACTAACCAATATTATGTAATAGCGGTACATTGAACATCTACCAAAATTGGTGAGACAATTTTCTTCAAAGGATGCTTCGTACATTTAACTTCGAAAGTTTGACATTGCATTAGTGTGAATGTGCATTTAAGAGATAAGTTTGTATTCATACCAACACGTTCTAACAGTGGAAAATTGTTTATGTATGAGTCCATTCTAGATGTGTGCTCCTCTCCTTTTGATCGTGTAGGAACAGTGTTCAAATTTGAACTCGATCATTATTGGATGCATCGGATTGTTGCTGGATCGAGTGAAATTTACAGACCCGAAGTACTGAAATATCTGATCGATCTTCCAGGGTATACATAGGTTAACATATCGGAACCATGGCTAGTGAAGATAGTAGATGTGCATTTAGCACAAATTTCAAAATTACACCGTTCTTTACCTCAAAATACTGTATATCAGTGACCTCTGTGGAATAGATTGTTCATTCATTCCATACAAGACAATTACCTTTGTACATGTTATCCCAAATTTTCATAGAGCGAGCGGGAGTTTAGCTTGGGCATGTCTTTTCTTATGTTCTTCTATCCTTCTATCTGTCCATCAATTCATCTATTTCGCATTCATTTCCACACTTACGTCTTTAATTATAGTATATCTGCATTTCGACCCAACTTGGTATGTAACTTGGTTTTGACGAGACTTTGGATGGGTTGGAATATTATCAGCACTCAGGACTCAGCGTCCTTGTATAGCAGGGTTGTTGTCCCTGATCACCAGGACAACCTACTTTAATTTCCACACAGTAACTGGATTTAAAAATTAGTTAATGAGCTTCAATGCTCCATGTCATGCTTACACTGAGTTATTTCCCCTTGTTGTGAGAACCACCTAATTTTGCTTTCACAAAATAATGTAATTTAAATTGAACTCTGCGCTTGATTACCCCATGTCATTCTTTAGCTGCATCGTTGCCCCTGACTGCCAAGACCGTCTACTTTCATTTCTATTTAATAATTGAATTTAAAAGTTGTTTTTGGGCTTGATTGCCCCATGTCATCCTTTAGCAGAATAATTGTCCCTGATTTTCACAAGGACCTACTTTCATTTCCACTCAAATGGATTTAAAATTTGTTTCTGAACTTTCTCCTTTCTTGTCATCTTTCACTAGCATTTATCCCTGATTGTCAGATCCACACACAGTAATTAGATTTGTAATTTTGTTTTTGAGCTTAATTGCTCCATGTCATCCCGTGGCTGAGGTATTTTCCCTGATTGCCAGAAAATAAACCTGTTTTCACTTGTACACAATAATTCGATTCTAAATTTGGTATGAATGTATGATTTTTCCATGTGATCCTAAAGGTGAGCTATTTATCCAAATTGGCAGACACATCTACTTTCATTTTCATATAACAGTTGGATTTAAAATTTGTTTCTGAATTTGATTACTCTTGTCCCTTTTTAGCGGACTTATTGTTCGAGGTTTTCAGAATTCCTATGTTCATTTCCTTCTTGTAATTGCATGTAAAATTAGTTTCTAAGTTTGTTTGCTCCATGCCATCGTTTCGCTGAGTTATTGCCCCTGCCATTACAACCTACTATTGGATTTAAAATTGTCCTTGATTGTGCGAACCATCAACTTTCATTTTCGTATAATAATTGAATTTGTTTCTGAGCTTTCTTTTTCCAGCTCATCTTGACAGAACCACCTGCTTTCAGTTTCACACAGTTGATTGATTCACAATGCGTCTGAGCTTGATAGCTTCATGACATTCTTTAATAGAGTTATTGCCTCTGATTGTCAGAACCACCTAGTTTCATTACTGGATTAGACCGCCCCGTGGCCTTAGTGTTTAGAGAGTCCGCCTCTGATGCAGGAGTTCACCTGTTCGAACCCCGCCGAGTCACATCAAAGACTTCTAAAAATAGTACTAACAGCAACTTTTTTAATTATTGTATGCCATCCATTTTGGGTATGAGGCTTGATATTATTGTCGGGATGAATGCTAAGTTGGGTTGTCATTGTTCATTGTCTTCATTACTTGAGACTTGTAATGAAAATATCTTTAATATTAACGTTGATTTTGATTCGTTTATACATGTTATCCATTCAACATTATATGGCCAGGGAGGATCTGTACACTGATGTATGGGAATATCCAATAAGTAATCTCCAAAATTAAATGGGGATGAATCAAGTATATACTGAGAAAGCCGTCAGAAAATATTACTAGGCAGGTCCCAGAATGGAACTTGCAACGCAAGAGATAGACCAGTTAAGACCTGGAACTGGTCTGTCGAGGAAGGGATCAAGAGTGCCATAACAAAATATCCAAAATGAAGAGAACAACCCAGAATAGAGTCCGCTATCAAGGATCTCTGCTTCCGCGGGGGCGGTGAGACATGAAAGGAATACAACATCACATTATTGTAAAATCTCTGTTCCTTTTATAATTGTTTAGGTCGCTGATAGTCTTAGAAGTCTTACACATTGCTACGCATATGAAACATACGTTATTGATAGTCGAATGAGATCTGATGTACATTGTGCCATAACTTCTAAGACTTTTGTTTTTCCTCCTAAATGTGAGATGTGGCCTGGAATCAATTGGGGTTTGTTTCTCTCATTATCTCAGAATCTACTTGTGTAATTAGTGACCCAAGTGCCCAAACATCGCATAAGGACACCTGTAGAGTTGGGTATCGAATGCTAAGCTATGATATGATATCTTCATACAGAGCATTCGTTACACGATATGTATCAATCATTCACATAAAAACATTGTTACGTATCGGCACGTTTAACGTAACAAAAGAAAAGAACGAAGACAACAAGCTTTGTAAATTTTAACAAAAATAATTTATTTCCCTAGAAAACACGGTGAAAAGGTGAAAATATGAAATAGGACTTACGGTTTGCGAAGAAAATCCAAACATGTATCCTAGAATTGTGAAAAATATATAAGTCCTATCAACAACAGTTATAACTGAATCTAGTTTGAATCTCAATTCCGTTCCAAGATAGTGGATGATGACGTCATGTGAAGTCTTTACACAAATGTCCAGAATTTTCACTTTGAATTACAATTTTTATTGTTCTGTTCCAATTTAGAATCAATTTCACTAAATGTCTTTGTCCAAAGCCAGTTGTGTAGTTCTCCAGTGAAAATAATTATTATTTTAAAAAAAAAGATGAACTATTGTAGTTGTCATCTATAACAAGGCACATCTAGAAAGAAAACTAAACTCTTTCCAGCACAAGAAAAAATATACCTTCTTCTCAAGGTATAAGAACGACTCTACAAGGTGTTAAAAATGACTCTCCACTGACTGACTATTTCACAGATACCTGAGTATTAAAAGGGAACTGAGACGTCATTTCGAGCAAGTGCGCATGCAGAACGCGTGGTTGTTTCAAAATCTGACCATATAACAATCATCACAACAAAATGATACAAAAATGAAATAAAAAGAATTCAAATTTTAACACACAAGTAATTAAACTACATGGTCGTAACAACATATTCAGGTATGTTGATCTGTACAATACAGATGAAAACGTATTCAGGTATGTTTACTTGTATCTTAATAAGTTTCATGTGTATTCTGGTATATTTAACCGAGACCGATCCGGTGGCGTAAGTGGTTAAACTTTGTGTTTGCTGGTTTGAACCCTGGCCGAGTCATACCAAAGACTTACAAAATCGTGCTAGCATATACCTCGCTTGACGTTCAGCATTAAGAGGTTAGTGTTAGGGCTGGTCGGCCTGTTGTCAGGATAATGTGACTTGGTGGGACATGACGCTATATGTCTGCAGCATGATGCCCCATTGCTAGAAATCACTATGAACTGTCACATTGCAGACATCGTAGCAATATGACTAAAATTGTTAAAGCTACGTTAAAAATACACACACACATACACAGTTTACCTGTACATTATTGTTGTACATGTATTTGCCAAACTGTATGCATCTTTCATGGAAATGTTAAACCTCGCTCCTGCAAGGAACATGTTTGGCATTCCGATGATAATTATGTCAAGCTACATTATTTGTCCAAAGCAATAAATAAAATGTAAAAGGTATTGGTATACACAATGCTAAAGAAGGAAAACAAATAATTATGTACTTAAATTTTCAGAGCTGTGCCATTAGTTTTGCAGACTGATATGAAACTTAGACATTCATCTCTGCATAGTATATTTTGCTTACTTTGACGAGTGTGATTAACTAGTTTATACAGTTTTATACATTTAACAATTACATACCATCAGACACACACATAAATCTACATAAGTACTTTAATGACGTTTATTATCTCTTTAATATTTTCGACTAGTTGTCACATGACATACTGCAAATCTCCAACATCGTAAAATAACCCACATGACCTAACCAATCCAATGGGAAATAACGTAATTTTTCTAAGACCTCGCCTGACCTATCTTCCAATGGAAAACAACCCCAAACTTGTCAACATGTTTGGTACTAACATAAATATTAGTAGTAAATGTAAACACCTATGTAAGCACCTATTTATTAGATCCTATACAATCCTACACTCATAATATCTTAAAACACAAACTATGCACAAAATTTAGATGTACAAAATCACAACTATTTGCAGTCATGAACAACAAATTGAAAAAGTTATAGATATACATAACATGATACATTTAAGATTATTTCAATATTACTGTATTGGTGTGAAATATAGATATCTGTCGTTTTTTCCATACTCCACAGGAACACAATCAGAGCAATAATGTTTGAAACAACCAAGATCCCAATCTATAACAATACCGGCTATGAAAACGTTAAATGTATACATACAACTGACATTCACCCCAGTGTTCATCCTGACCCTCAGGGAATAAGACCCTGGGCCACATATCAGAAACCTTTAATATTCTAACCTTAAAGTTTATGATTACATTCACTTTGCATGAAATGACAGCGTTATGCATGCAACTGTCACAGACCACAATCTTTTTCTGCCCCAATACAAATATTTTGCCCTACATTCTAACTTTAAAACCTTTGACTTGGCTACCCTATAACCATGTACGCAATTACTTTGCATGAAGAAATGCACATATGTGACTGCTATTTCACATTAGAACAGTGTTAACCATCAGTGGCATATCTTGGTGGCTCAAAATTACTGGTAGATGCCAGATGGAGAAGTGCAGGAATGTTTACTAAACGAAGAGTTCTAGTTATCATTGTTAACCTAAGTGTGCAGATTGATATTGATGAGACATTGGTTTGAAGAAGGATTTGCTCTCTCTCTCTCTCTCTCTCTCTCTCTCTCTCTCTCTCTCTCTCTCTCCAATTATCAACTTATCTCTCTACCAAAAGAATTCCTCTAACTATTATTGGATTTGTGGTATAGAGTTTGATATTTATGAGACCGTGGATGATTTTGCACTTCAGTGTTGCTGACTTAATTGTTCAGCATGTACCATCTTATTTTAGCATAGTCGTTGTCCCTAATTGTCACCAACTTTGAATTCTGCAAAACAACTCCTTTCATTTCTCATAGAATTTCAACCAAACTTGTAAGCAAGTTTATGCAAGTGACAAGTTAACTTAGTTTGATTTTTCAGTGTTATATCATAATCATTAGTTAGCATAGTTATGGCCACAATTTGTGAACTCCTGCCATTAGTTGCCACAAAATAATCCCTAAACTTTGCTGGGTTTTCAAGAAATTGTTATGTGTAGCACTGCATGGTTTTTACTTCGGCAGAATTTAAATATCAGTTTTCAGTGTCGACATCTTAGAGGAGTTGTGACTGTAAATGATACTGACCGTCAATGATATTGTCATACTAGCTTAATGCACATTAGGGATATTGTCATAACATCTGACTGTAAATGAGGAATATTGTCAACTGTCTGTGCATCAGGTATATTATGATACCATCTGACTGCCCGTCATAGATACTGTGAAACCATCTGACTCTCTATTAAATATTTGTTACATCATCTGATTGTCAGTCACGAATGTTGTCAAACCATTTGACTGTACATCACAAATACTATCATACCATCTGACTGTCCATCAAGGACTTGCCATACAATCTGACTGTCAATCCGGATTAGTTTCATGTTATTTAACTGTCCATCAGGATTAGTTTCATATTATCTGACTCGTTATGAGGGATCTTGTCATACCATCTGACTGTCCGTTAGGATTAGGCATGTCCATATGGATTGTTTTCTTATTATCTAACTGTCTATCAGGATTATTTTCATATCTGCTGACTCTTTATTCCCTTATCTTGTCGTACCATCTACCTGTCCATCAGGAGAATTGTCAAACCATTTGACTGTACAGCACATAATACTGTTATACCATCAGGAATATTGTCATACCAGTAGTCTTTCCATCAAGAATTTTGTGATACAATCTAAGTGTCCATCAGGGATTATACGATGCCATCTACCTGTCGTTGGGGGATACTATGATATCAATTGTCTGTCCAACAGAGATACTTCAATGATATATGTCTGTACATCAGGCATATGGTGATATCCTTTGACTGTCCATCACAGATGTCGTTGTGCGGTCAACCTTGTCCGATGGGGCCAGGCCATTAACTCTTCCTTTGCTGTGGAGCTCGTCAGACCATGTCACACATTGTGAACAATTGTAAACTGACAAAGTTCCCCGGTGGACTGCAGGCACTGCATGTTGCTGATGATGAGGCTGTTAAATGGCTGAGCACGCACTGCACACGATAATATCATATAATGTGATACCGTCTGTCCGTCTGTGTGGCATATCATGTCCATCTCCCTGTTACTATACCTCCTTTTCAGTGTCTATAGGATGTTTTCTTGGGTACAAAATCACTGCATGTTCTTGATATAATTTCGACCCATTTGCTTCTTTAAAGTAATGTAATATTAAGAGAAAAAGTAATGTTTGATAGAAAACAAAAGGTCTATGTCTGTAAAAGACAATAATAGGCGAATACGTTGGAGAGGGTGGTATCTTGTCTTCACAATATTCACACTTTATGTCAAATTTAAAATTTGAAAATTTGACGAACCACAGTGAATCAGAAGATAAGGCATTAAACAATTGGCCAGAAGAGTGCGGCTACTGTGGAGTCAATATAGTTTACCCTGCCTACATTGATATGCTACAACCATCGATGAAAGGTGTCTTAAAAGACCAAAACAATAGTTTGTGTCCTTATTGTTTTGGACAATATTTCACTTACACTCATGAAACACCTATACTCATGAAAACAGATGTGTTGACGCATCCCAAGAAGACTGTCACCAATACTAATTCCTTAATTTTGACTCAGAACTTTCTCAGTTTAAAGTATTTTCAGCTATCAGTTCAAGTTGGCATGTGGCTGCTTTTCATTCAGAGGACTCTACCATGCCTAAACTATATCAGTGTGATTAAATGTTCACACATGAACCACTTAATATATTTTAGCTTTCTGATCATTATCCCCTCGATATCTTGGACCCCTTCTAAACTACACTTATAAAAACAGGCACGCTGATGTATCTTCATAAAATAAGTCAATCAAACTTAAAATCACTAACAACAGTTTCATGCTTCAATAAGTTTCATATCTTCAGCATTTATACATGCCTAGATGACCCTGTAAGCAAGGGTAACCATGCCATATCTAATTGAAAATTAGCTCAATTTGACAGTTGTTCATGCATGAGTTATACATTTCAAGGAGAGTAACTCAATCATTGCTAAATAGGCAACTGTGACCTAATTTGCCTTATCCTGAATGACTTTATTTTTATTCGTTACATGCAGAATTTTGTACCCCGTTTCACTTAGACTTTTGAACATGTATACATGATGCATCTAGTCTGGTCAGTGCAAAGTAATGTTCTCACTTAGGTTGACATTTATATATTCAGATATTGTGTTGCTTACATTCTTTGCATCGTGCCCCTGTTACAAGTAGACTAATAAAACTTATAGATTATTTTAGTTTGAGGATATTCAAGATCAAAAGCCATAATTCCAAATTGTTGAAATGTGATTACAGGTATCTTGTGAGCATGCTACTTAAAACATACGAACTAGGTTTATGTATACATAGATTTTTTGCTCTTATTTGCTAGAAAGCATGGAAGTAAGTTATAGCAAGAAGCGTTTAGAATCACAGGGAGGGCTATGCAGAGTTCTTTACATTGCATAAAAAGGTTTTAATATTAAGTAAATTTAGATTTTTAGATGGAAATATTTCAGTACAACAAGATAACAAATTTTCTAAAGTTATTCATGTTAGGAATGATAATTATTAATTTGTAATTCAAAATGAATATAAATAATATCAAATTAGCATCTACACATCTATGTTGATAATACTCATTTTAATATTCTTTAATGGTTATTTTGTAAATTATCAATACAGTATTACATTATTGTGTATGAAAAGCATGGTAGCATGCTGGACAGTTAGGTAGGAGTCCGATGTTCGTTTTAAGGTCATGTTGTATGCAGGTAAACATATTTAACTATGTATACTGAACAAAGGTGAAACCTCAAGGAAAACACAAAATGGTTAGCCCAGCCTAAGCCAAAAATGCTGCATTATTTCATCTCTAGCAATTTTGGAATCAAGAGGCCAGAGTTCAATGTCACTGAAATACGGTTGAAAAATGGTTTACATGACTGTACCAACGTTTTGTTCTTTGTATGTCATCAATTGGTCCCCATATAGCATGATCTAGTAAAGAAGATAAATAACACCAACACTAAAGACACTGTATCATCTCTGCCTTTTATCGCCTCTATAGTCTCAGTTCATGTATGCCTTGCAATCAGAGGCTGACATGTCAACTACACAGGTGACACATTTAATGCAACAGGGGGCTCTTGTTTACTAAATGAACCCCGTAGTAGATTTACAGACCTTAAATGTCGAGTAAAACAATCTTTACTTTCGTAGATTATTAATACTAATCATCCACAGGTCGCAAATAGTATATAGCTTGCTTGCCAAGGCAAGGAGGATACGGCATACTCCTTTCTTTAATATAGTTGATGGTAAGAAAGTATATGAAATTGGAAGTGTACAATGTTTGTGTGTATGCGCGCTAAGGTTTGGGTGTCTGGCTCTAAACTTCAAATGTACAATGCGCTTTTGAAGACCTTGAACAACGTCTACTGCTTCCTATGTCGGAATCATATAAGATTTGTTCCCGTTTTTAGGGGCTGTACTGTGTATGGCTAATGTTTCCATAAAACTCGCGGTACTAATTCTGTTCCCATAGTAAATCTATGCAAACTACCAGGATATTTAAATGCAATAACTTTAAATTTCTGGGTGATCATGATCAAACGTATATTTATCAGTATATTTGCATCCATGATGATAGCTTCTGTGCAGAGAAAAGGATATGAGCCGCTGCATTTTCTGGACCTTCATGTGTTGAAACGTGCTTCCACCAAAGAGGCGTGTAATACTTTCAATAATAAGTGATCCAAAACACAAGACTGTTAAAGAACTTAAATTGCAACAAAACAATGTCTCTATTTTTCATTTACAACTAGGATAAGCTCTTGAGACATTCTTTTACTAAAATACATCTTCCATTATCAACATGTCCTGGCCAGTTAAAAACATCTATTTTATATTCATCCATTTCCAGACTGGTTCCCACTTTTTCCATATTATTAATACCGTGTGTCTTACAGATGTGACATGCGTATGGAATCAGAGGAGCTGCAACAACAGCTGTTACTTGCTGATTTGGGATATTGTAGAATGGGCTCACTAGAGCAAATACGTCTTGAATGTTGTACGGTTCAGTAGGAATAAAATACTTAAATAACTGAACAGTAACTTAAAATAGCCTCTGTACTGTCTAATGGACATAAATAATCGTCAGAAAGACGTGTATGTTAGATCCTAGTGTTTATGCGCAATACTCTCGTTTTGTTTCTTCTCTTTGCATTGCACGATATAATCATGAGTACTTCTGGCATGGAGTTAAAGGCATGAAAACTATAATGCTACTAAGGGGATGAATAGGACCTGAAACATAACCCCAACTTTATCTTCACTGTAATTATAACGGATCCCAAGAGATCAATAGGACATGATACGTAATCTCAACCTTCATCATCACTGTTCATATAACATCAATCGTCACGGTTACATTAATATAGCGAATGAAAAAAACAGGACTAATACATACTGCTTAAGACTATATTTGTTGATAAATTACACGAACATGCATGAGGACTGATCCCGTCATTGTTTTAATAACACTGAGAACAAATTGCAATTGCAAGATAAAAGGCTATCTTGTTTTTTTATCTTCTCAGTCACAGCGCTCGGCTTAGAAGAATCGATTATACGTCTTAATAAATCTGTTTTGCCAAAATAGCCTTATTTACACAGCTTGGTTTTCAAGAGCTAATAACGGGTATGCTGCCAATACTGTTTGAGATACGCATAACAAATGTGTACCAGGCCTGCTTTAATAGGCGACTTAATCTGCTCAACTCAACGTTTTCTCTTCCACGAAATGTCAGATTATGCAATATTGTAATCAATACATGTGATTTGTTTGGTTCAAGGAAGAGATAAACTGAGCTAATTTTAGGTTTCGTCTGTAGTATCTCTACGGCATGAAACTTGAAGGTTTGCAGTGCTGTGGTAATCAATGACAGGGTCAACATTTAACGATCACCAAGTTCCTGGGATTTAAGTCTGAAAAATAAACCTCTGGAAAACAGGTTCAGGGCCATTGTTGTTTCTATGTGACCATAGCTCTATGTTGGCAATATGTCATCTAGCAATATGCAAATAAATCTTTGTACATATGGTAACCAATAAAACAAATGTGCACACTAGTATTCATACAGAAAACTGTCATAAAATAGCAAATAAAACAAACGTAAATACTACTACGTAAATTAACGAATGCAACAAAACATAAATACTAGTATATAAATAAAACTGTCATAAGGTAACGTAAACACTAGATATACAGAAATATGTTGTAAATAAAAGAAACGTTGACTTATATACAGAAAACTGTCTTAAGGTAAAATAATAGAACAAATGCGAACACTCGTATACATATAGACAACAGATAAAGTAACAAACAAAACAAATGCCAACACTATCATACACACAGGAAACCGTCATAAGGTAACAAATAAAACAAACACGAACCCTAGTATACACACAGGACACAAGGTATTAATTATTCGTGAGAACTGTGAACCAGTCTAGAAAAGAGTGAACAAAAATAGAGTATATACCGGTTTGGTGGTCCATAATTGGTTAATAATGAAAAGTTAAATTTAATAAAAATATGTTTAAGAGCTTATCCTATCTGCAATTTAAAAAAAAAACAACAAATTTTATTAATGCATTTTTAGTATTTTTACAGACTTAACATAGGAACACTCAATAATGAAAGCAGCACCTGATTCATTTGGTGCAGAACATATAACATGTGTTTCATGCACACATAAATAAAAAAAAATACCGCGGCTCATATGTTGTTCTCCACACAGAAGCTGGTACCAAGGAGAGTTGTGCATAGAGAAATATAGGTCTGATAAATCAGCACCCAGACATTTTAAGTTATTGAATTTTGAATATCATGGTGTTTCCATATGTTTACTATGGGAGGTGAATGAGTACTGTGAGTCCTACAGTGAAAGATAAGGGTAAAATATAGGAAAGATAGAAACAAAAGCTAATTCTTCAAAATACAATTTTACGTGAATATATTCCTGTCGTAATTATCGCCATGTGTAATCTTTATAATGGATATACCACTAGATAAGTGTACTCTGTACATTGGAAACACCAAGAAATAAGTGCACTCTGTACATTGGATACATCACTAGATAAGTGTACTCTGTACATTGGATACACCAAGCGATACTTGTACTCTGTACATTGGATATACCATGAAATAAGTGTAGTCTGTATATTGGGTATCCCAAGAGATAAGTGTACTCTATATATTGGATACACCAAGAAATAAGAGTACTCTGTACATTGAATACACCCAGCGATAAGTGTACTCTGTCCATTGGATATACCATGAAATAAGTGTACTCTGTATATTGGGTATCCCAAGAGATAAGTGTACTCTATATACTGAATACACCAAGAAATAAGTGTACTCTGTACATTGGATATGCCATGAAATAAGTGTACTCTGTACATTGGATATACCATGAAATAAGTGTGCTCTGTACATTGGATACACCAAGACATAAATGTACTATGTATATTGGATATACCATGAAATAAGTGTACTCTGTACATTGGATACACCAAGAGCTAAGGGTACTCTGCATATTGGATATACCATGAAAGAAGTGTACTCTGTATATTGGATATACCATGAAATAAGTGTACTCTGTACATTGGGTATCTCAAGAGATAAGTGTATTCTTTATATTGTATGCCACGAGATAAATGTACTCTGTATACTGGATACGCCAAGAGATAAGTGTATTCTATATATTGTATACCACGAGATAAGTGTACTCTATATAATTTATACGCCAAATATAAGTGTTTTGTATACCACGAGGTAAGTGTACTCAGTACACTGAATATACCAAGAGATAAGTGTAATCTGTATTTTTGGTATGCCACGAGATAAGTGTACTCTGTACATTAGATATTCCAAGAGATAAGTGTATTTCATACATTGGACATACCATGAAATAATGTACTCTGTATATTGGATATGGCATGAGATGACTGTACTCTGTAACTTGGATATATCACGAGGTAAGTGTACTCTGTTTATTGGACATACCAGAAGATGTATACACTTTTCATGTTATCTATGTATGTATGTATGCATGCATGCATGCATGTATGTATGTATGTATGTATGTATGTATGTATGTATGTATGTATGTATGTATGCATGTATGTATGTATGAATGCGTGCGTATGTATGTATGTATGTATGTATGTATGTATGTACGTATGTATGTATCTATGTATGTATGTATGTATGTATGTATGTATGTATGTATGGATATATGTATGTATGTATGTATGTATGTATGTACGTACGTACGTATGTATGTATGTATGTATGTATCTATGTATGTATGTATGTATGTATGTATGTATGTATGTATGTATGTATGTATGTGTGTATGTATGTATGTATGTGTGTGTGTATGTCTGTATGTACGTATGTATGTATGTATGTATGTATGTATGTATGTGTGTATGTATGTATGTATGTATCTCTTCTTACGACTCTATGGTCTTAAGTATGTAGCAGAAAATAGCGAAGACCAGCAAGTTTTATAAAATTCAACAAATAATTTATTTCCCGGGAATACAAAGTGAAAATTTTTAAAGAACTTACAGAATCGTGAATTAAATCCCAAATAGTCCTATTAGTTTTATGCCAAAACAACTAGACCTGAACAGTCTGTATCCGCCTTTAAAGAAGACAAAGCCGCTCGCTGGTCTCAGGTACGAAACATTACCAGATAGAAAGTGAAGATGAAGCGGAGATGAAGTGACAGATAGTGTGCCGATGGGCGGCAACAATTTGTACCAGCTGTCCATTGATTTTCCCATGACTACAGCATCTCAAGGCATATGTTCGTACTGATTATCGCTTATGTTGCTTTGTGTTATATGGCCAACGCTAATTTCATATTTTATGGAGCGCTATGCATGAACTATTTCCTGGACTACCAACAACTTATTCGTTAGATGGAGATCAACGCTATATATGCTGCGGACAACTGCAGTTCTATGGAAACACTAGGCTGCCATTGGCTGGTGTAACAATGTCAGGGAACATTGACACGAATAACTGCCACCTGCTAGGCTCACCAATGTGTTAAAGCGAATCACAGAGTTATTTACTATTAAAACGTAATTATTCACAATGTAATCTAAATACACGTGCTTTATTGTAAATCTGACAAACAAAGAGTTAGAAAATTTGAATAAGGAAGTTCATTGAGATCCTCATATATAATGATCTCTCTGAAGCAAACGCTTTTTTTACAACAATGATAGAGGATATTTAGGGTGAGAAATAAGAAGGCTTCTGCTTCAGAAGAAAGAGATGGAATTGCAAATAAAGGGAGAGGAAAAGGAGATGGGGATAGAGATGCAAGGAGCGAGAAGAGAGAAACAAATGTAAATTCAGAAAGGTTTAGAGAGACGCAGATGCAAAGAGAGAGAGAGAGAGAGAGAGAAGTAGTATAGTAGGATAGAATAGCCCTCATCATGCCAAAGAAGGAAAATCAGCCTGGGACGATATGGCCCCACGATTTATAGGCCAAAAAAATAAGCCTGGGACCGTATAGCTCCAATGGGAATTTTATATAGCGACTAGCACACGTTGGGACTGTATAGCGCCAAGAGGAATGGAACAGGTAGGGTGACGTCACGGTACTGGACATTGGCAACCATGTAGCAATGTAGTACTGTGACGTCATGCCACCTGTGTCATTTCTATAGACAAACACGAATCAGTCGCGTTCGTGTTTTAGTAGAGTAGGGTTTTAAATTTATTTTAGGCAAAGTAAGAATAAATATCTTTTCGAGGCATATGGAGTGGCCCTGAAAAGGGCCTTTGGTTTTCTTCTTTGTCTTCTTCTAACTTCTTCTTTTCCTCCACCAACTTCTTATTTTCTGTCCTACACATTTTTGTCCTACACTTTTGGTCTACTTCTTTTCATTCTTTTCCTCCTCCTGTTTTTCCTTCTCCTCTTCTTCTTTCTGTTTCTTCCTCTTTTCATTTTCTTCTTCCTTTTCTATTTTTTCATTCCATTCTCTCATCCTCCTTTTGTCTTCTATATCTTCTTTTTCATCCTTTTCAATCCTAATCATTTCATTTAAGATCTCCTTTCCTCTCTTTAAATTGTTAATCTCCTTAGACAATCTATGGGGACTATATGCCCCAAACTGCATTCTGACTAACATTTCCTCTACCATAGCTAGTGTGTCCACCACCTCCTGCAATCTGAGCATTCGTTCCCAGTTACTTGCCATGGCTGACTATTCAGTGTTGAATGGCGCGAATGACTTGACTTGAGGGATTATAGTCGTTTATGCACCATGTGCTTTACGACTGTAGGTCCCGGGCTGAACCAGAGGCCCCTATTGGGGCACTCCAGGCCCAAGGCTGGGCAATAGCCCCTTTAGGGGGGCACTCGGCCTCGGCTGGATGCCGCCCCAGGCTGGGCGACATTGCTCCCCTAGAGAGGCACTTAGCCCAAGTGCTGGCCTTTACCAAAGCTTTTCCGATTGACCTCTGACCTTTGACACACTCTACATCCACACAGCTGGCGAGGAAAGGAGGAGACGGAACCCATAAAAGGCCGCGCAAAAACACCATGGAAGCGCCCCGGGGACAGTCACACAGGGCACACCAAGACCCGCCACCACGCGCCCCGACCTAACGGCTAGGTCGGTTTTAATGTCACATCTAGTCCAGTTGTGCTAATGGACTTCCTTATACCAATGTTGTGTGAGCCACCTATTCAATTGGTAGAGCAATCATTGAGTTATAAATTTGGTGCATTGGGTATTATTGTTTAGTTTGAATTTTGTGTACATAGTGTACTTGTCCGTTTTCCGAAAATATTTCCCAATCTGGGGGGAAGGTTTGCCCTTCCATTTTTATTATCTCAGTTTGGTGCCTGTGTAGGTTTTGTTTTTGACGACGAGGAGGGATCGTAAGGATCATGATTGTTTTGTAGTGGGTCTTCATGAGCCAAATTGAAGACCCTTGGATTTTCCGTTAACTGGGACCCTCTGGTGTCCATATGAGCTGGGTACTGCAATATCTCCTTCTTGCGAGGAGTAATTGTTACTCGATATGGAATGATGGCGCGAATGACAAACGCTCTGCTTTATGTCCGTGGAGCACGGACGTGAACGAAAACATCCCTTACAGTCACTTCACATATGATATACTATCCTCACCAACGAAGGAGAACGCATAAAATACACACCTATATACTATCCTCACCAACGAAATAGAAAGCATAAAGCATACACACACATATACTATCCACACAAACGAATGCGTATGCAAACACACACACACACACACACACACACACACACACACACACACACACACACACACAACAGTAAAGGAGTGAGTGTTTATAGTCACACTACTCAACATTCACACCAATTGGCAAATTGAATAGTCTCTCTTTTCTAGAGATCTTTTTAGCCCTGAGAAGGGCTTTTTTTCTTGAAATCCCATTGCACCTGGTTAATGCTGGCACCTCCTAGGGCGGGCACCACACACATAAAGACGACTCCAATCTTGCTCCCAATTAATACGTGTGGTTGGGATCGCAGAGGGAGCTTGAGCGGCCTCATCATTCCAGTTTTCAGTCTCTGGGATAGTGAAGACTTGTTCTCTCTATCTTCTCCTATGACAGACCCGGGGATGATGAGGTCTCTGCGGCTTCCACTCTTGCCGCTGTCTCTCCAACTCCTGCTCCCAATTTTCAATTTGAAGGACAGCGTCTCTCGGTCGTTGTAGTGCTGGTAGTGGTTGTGGCTGTGGTTGAGGTGGTCGTACTGGTTGTTGTGTCCTCACTTCAGGTTTCACCTGCCACTGAGGTCTCATGAAGAGGTGTGGCAGGATCCTTTCCTCCTTCTCCTTTTCTTTCTTTTTCTTCTCCTCCTCCTCCTCTATTCTTTCTTTCTCCGCTATGGCCTCCATAGTCAGTTCGTCTAAAAGACGCCTGGCATACTCCAGGTGCATTTGGAGCTCCAACAATTTGGCTAATCTGCTACTCATCTTCATTGAAGTTGACTAGTCCACAATGGTAGCCAGTCTGACATTTGTGCCGCTTTATATTCCTGGAGCACGGACGTGAAGGAAAACATCCCCTAATACCAAAACTTACCATCACATGAAACGCGCGGACCTAAAAGAAGCACTCACGTTGACTTTTTTACTTTTTTACTTACAAACACAGACATGCACGATTTGACAAGACAGAGAAAACAAAGGGTGGATTTTTTTTACTGACAAAAGAAAAGAAGTGCTTATAGACACACTTCTATTTATTTTTTAAAATTTTAAAAGTTTTGGCAAATTGAATTAGTATCTCTTTTCTAGAGTATTGGGTAGCCCTGAAAAGGGCTGGGTTTTTTTGTTAACGGGAGTAATGGCAATCTTATTTTTTTTACTGTCTAAGATTGCATACCCGTCTGGCGGCAGGCTTTCCTATACGAAACGGTCTGCTTCTGCGGAAAGAGAAAGACAATTCTTTGGTGTCCACACGGCAGTCCACAAAACCTCTGTCTGGTTCTTGCTGCTGCTGCTGCTGCTGCTGCTGCTGCTGTTCTTGCTGCTGTTGTTCTTCCCTCTGCTTCTTCTGAAATCTGTACTTCTCAGTCCATTCTTCTAGTTCTTTCTTAATTTCCTCTCTGAAGACCTCTTCTATTAGGTCTTGGGCTATAACTAACATCCTGACATTCTCTATCTCTTCAGGCTTCGGTATCAGGTTTAGCCTGACACGATGTATACTGATGTAAGCTTCGTTCAGCTGGGCAAGTCTGGAAGGCTTTATATGGTTCAAACACGGACGCGATAGAAAACATTCCTACTCGGTTTTAGTGTCGGAGTGCTATGATAGCGAATGTCATGGTGAGGGATAGAGAGAAGTCAAAGAGCATATATTCACAGTGTTTTTTGAAAACAAACAACAGACACATTTGTTTTCAAAACACAACATTTTTTTATTCAACCAACAAGTAACAAGTAACAAGTAACAATAACATCAAACAAATTATTTTTGACAAGGTTGACAACGTTGTGAAATCATGTGAGATTTCCATTGATGGAAGTCATGAGGCCATTGATGTACACTACGTTTCCTAGCTAAAGACAAAAGATAACCATAATGGTCACAAAACCATCGATCTACTTTCTCATCGTTTCTAGAAGAATGACGATCAAAATAAGTCACTAAATGTTCTAAAGGATATCCAAGACTGCGTTGATGAAGAAAATACACACAATATTGTCCACACACCATGGAATCTGTGCCTTGTAATTTCACATTATTGAATCGTGTCGTCTGGGCATTTCTTCTCATAAAGTCAATGATATCGTCTTCCAAATGGGGTAATCCATACGAATCAAAATATTCCACACAATTCTCTTGAGGGAAGTAAACGGCAACCCAGTGATTTCATGGAAGATGACTTTCGTCCGTGTTGATGACATAAGCTTGATGGTCTTGAGGTTTGCGATGAGGTAGTTCATCTTTAGCCCACACGACAGGATTCCAAGAAGCAGTATACGAACTATTGTTCAAAAGGTAATAAAGTTCCCAGGTATCCATTTTTTTGTTGTGCTGTTTTTTCACAGGTAATGATAAGTCATCAATTCAATTCTGACTTTTTGTTTGAAACCAACTACTGTCAAGTAGCCGTTTCTTCGCTTCGTCTCCGCACTCTGGGCTAAGAGAGCTTCGATGCGATAGATCTCTAGAGCAGTCAATGGAGGGCAGGAAAGATCACTCAAGCCTTTATACCACTCATGCAACACTGCTTCTTCTGAGATGAGACCCCAAGCGTCGTCCAGATACTCGTTCAATTTTTCTTCTTGACTCATTCCCAGACATTTACCGTGTTGAATTTGACTGGGATGATCGTTTTGACATCCATAACAATTTCTCTTACTCAGTTCCGTAATTGTATCCTCAAGGTGTTTGGCAAAACAGGAAAAATAAATGTTGTTCTTGTTCTGGCCATCTGGACTTGACTACCTCGTCCTCTTTGTCTTGGTCTTGGGGTTCTGCTTTCACGCTATCCTCCCATTCCATGTCCAAAGATTCTCCACTGTTCAATGAGGGATAGGAGTCTTCCATTGTGTCTAATAGTCTAGAATGACTTCTCTCAAACTATTGATTTCTATGGTATTATCGAATTCAGCATACAGGATTACGTTGACCGTCTCAGTGAGAGCTTCTGCAAACTGAAGTTCCACACGCAGTTGACCGGACTTAATAGGGTGGAAATGTCCCTCGCCGCTGCCTTGGTCTGGAGTGAAATCAAAGGCCCACAAAGTGTAACCTCCTACATAATCTTCGTACGAAATACCGTGACTGGCGTTGGTTCCTAGTTGCCCCGTAGCTTCGTACAGGGACAAATACGATCTCAAGTAATTCTTCTGGGCAAAGTTAGGTTCGAACGGTCTGGTACACAAAGTCTTGCCACCGCGACTGACTTCGATCTTGGACACACTGTAGTGCTTAAACTGGAAAGGATTTTGATCGTGGGCTCCGTTGAGGGCTGCATCAGTGACGATGCGAACGATTAAACGTTTGGGTAACTGTCCTTGGAACAGATGATCTTCGATCTTGGATCGGAATCCAGCAGCAATGGTGAATGTTTTCACTTCTACACGTCGTATCAGATACTTGGCGGTCGATCTGCTCAATGTTTGACTGATGTCGTTTCCCGCTTTAGGTAACACTTCTATACGACGCACGTAAAGTATGGCTTCTTGGATGATGGTTTTGTACTCGTTGGCATGAGTCATCAAATGGAAAGCGACACTGCTGCGATTGAGTCTCAGACGAATATCCACTCCGTTCTGCAAATACATGTCTTGCAACCACATGTCCAAATACAAACGATCCATCA
>JAECUM010043945.1:0-20883 GCA_016617855.1 Megalonaias nervosa
GGAAACAAGGCTTGCTGAGTTTCCTTTTAATGAAAACTTTATACAGTGAATGGTATATCATTGATACAGCGTGCATACTATACATATATTTTATTTATATCACATACAAATACATATATTTGCCATTTGAAAGGAGTTAGACTGATGAGGCAACCGTGTATTGACTGGGTGAATGAACTCATATTCTTTTTGAGTGTGTCCGCTACAAAGTATAGTTCTGTCTTTTTGTGCCTATTCACACTCATCTTTTCATATTGATAAGTTGATTGTTTTTATTATTAAGTTTCTATTTTTATTCACATTGATTAAATCGATATAAGTTACACTTGTGATTTCTACATGAAAGATGGTTTTAATGAAGAAAGTAGAACACTAGGCCTGCAGACACATTGATTCTTGAATACTGAATGCTAATCAATGCATTGACGCACAGGCGCAAGGAAATTAGTGTGGAATAGAATCTTAGTGAAATGATGAACCAACAAGACGTGATTAAAATGTTTTAATATATTTAAAATTGATCTAAGTCATTATCCTGCTTTAATTAACATTACTACCAACCATAAATTTGTTTCTCTCTCTCTCTCTGTCTCTCTCCCTTTGGTCGGTTTGACTTAACATTCACCATCATTCTTCATAGGTCCAGAGATGTTGTGGTATTACATAAGCGAACATCCTCTATTCTCGTCTTTTCATGGATTTTCGCCCTTATCTTGATACGATGGTCAAAGAGAGAGAGAAGAGGGGGTGGCCTTTGAATATTTTCATATTTAATTAATAATAATCGATTTTTAGAACCTTATAATAGATTTAAGAAACAACATCAACAAAGCCTTAAATACATTACATATGTGTGCCCCGTAACCAAGACATTTACTTTACTGTTTCGACTGGCAATTGCAATTTTGTATCATTGATTATATAAACACTTTAGATAAGTCCCAAGGGAAGTGTAAACACACCGTTATGAAGAATGATATTGTAGGTTACTTGGTGCAATTTCTTTTTCTCTCACACTCCTGATTTCTGCTTATTTTGTCCCTTGTGCATGAGAGGGGAGGGGAAAATGGAGAAAGAAGGGATTGAGATTAAATTGTGTACCATGTTAAATTCATTTAGAAAACGTGGATTATTATTACTTTTTATCATTATTTTCATACCTCACTAACGATTAATGAGTGGAAATTTATCTTTGATCTATAGGAATAGACCCCAACAGCACACAGTTCAAAGAATTTTTATGTATGCGTATTATTGTGCTATGGGCAGATCACAATTTGATATACCAGTAGTATTGGTATATCAAATTGCTTTATACAAACACTTTAAAAGCCATGCTATTTTTGATGTATGTAGTATAAATATCTCTCTCTCTCTCTCTCTCTCTCTCTCTCTCTCTCTCTCTCTTTCTCTATATATATATATATATATATATATATGTATATATATTACTGAATATACATGGTCCAAACAGAATGTGCAAAACAGAATTTATCTCATCACATGTAAGATATGTAACCATCAATATGTCATAGAAACTGAAAAGTTACACAAAAGGATCAATCTTCACAGATCTGATTGGATAACAAAGAAGCTGTACAGAAAAAAAAAAAGTGGTGATATGGCTGATTGATTTCTAGGTCATGATAAAATATGTTTCAGCATCAGCATCAAGGTGAAACCAACTAGTTGCAACATCAAAACTTTCAAGCTTTTATTCCTGTAGTTATGTAAAATTATGTAACCTTAATGCTTTTGTGTTTTCTGTTTTTCTTGTCTATTTTGTATTTGCATTTGAAAATTTGTTTGTTGTCAGTTTATTTCCATTTATTGTAATTGATCCCTGACACATGTAATCCCCTGCTGGATCCAGTGCACTTGAAAGGACTGTTATATATATTTGCCATATGATTTGCACTACACAAACACACACACACACACACACATATATATATATATATATATATATATATATATATATATATATATATATATATATATATATATATATAGTCCATCATGTATTTTCTGACCTGCCAACTCTTACGAGTTTGCCTTAAGTCTTATGGAAATTACCCATAACATATGGACTTATGGAATTAAAGCAAAACTTATGGAAATACGATCGTTTGCAGTAAAATCTGGATACTGGCATGTCCATGTTTGATTCAGATCCAGGTTTTAGATTAGATTCAGTGGAAATGGTAAGGGAACCAGACTAACTTGAAGTACCTTGGATGCACTAAACTGCATATATTTTGTGATGCAAAACATCTGTATGATTAAGCTATTGTCTTTTTTTAATGGCGTCCAACAAGCTAGCAGTCAGGGTGAAAGCGAAAATAAACCTTTTAAAAAGTTTTAATAGTACAGAAGAAAAAAATGGAATATTCACATTCTTAGGGGAAATGCAGGAAGGGCAACAAGTACATTTAGTGGACATACTTTGTGTTGATTTGAGTATGTCACATGGCAGGAAAGATGATTGCCGGCACCGCTGCTTTTTTTTTTTAGGGTTTGAAATTGCAGTTTGTGGATCTGTACTGGAGGTAATTAAGGTTAAAGTAAACTTTATGGACTTTTGAGATGAACACAGTCTTTACCATCAGTACATAAGTCATGAATCACACTTCTCGACTTTTAAATGCATGTTTTCCAGTTTGACAGTAGCAGTATGTGCTATTTTGATACACCTTACTGAAAACTGACCCAACTTTAGGAAAAAATCGACTCCCTTACTGAGAAGGTCATATTAGGATTGGCAGTTTTTTAATTTAGCACTAAATGTAATTTCATGTACAACTGTGTTAACTACCCTCTGATCTCTCAGAATGAGATCTTTCTGACATACTGTTGTTGTAATCAGAGCGAAATTTATTTATGTTGTATTCAAATGTAATTGAAATCAGCACAAGTTAAGAAAGTGTTTTTCATATTTTTTTGTGATTCTTTCATAGTGTTTTTACCAAAGCACTTGAACAATGATTGACTGGTTTCTGAGAATTCCTCAGGCAGGTGCTACTGCTATTAATTAGATTCTAACTAACCTCTTTGAGATGACCCTGACCTGTTTCATAAATGTTGATTATATTAAAGTGAAGTCCATTATGTCATCAGGCTCTGAATCCAAGATGACAGGTAAAATACAGCAGATACATTACCTGATCACATTTCATTAGGATAATATTCTCTGTTACCTCCTGGAAAGATGCAAAATGTCTTCTGTCTGTATGTTATAGATAAAAGGAAGCAACTCTTACACATTAACTCCCTTTTCTACTTGATGGATGTAACCAATTTTTACTTTCACTTTCATGCTGTACAGATGTCCTCCATAAAATTCAATTAATTTTATACTTAAATTTCATCATCTTTTATTTTCAGTGGTACAGTCAGTGCAAGCAAGTGTGGTTTTATATGGGATATGTAACATTTTTGTGAATTTATTCATATATTTGCAGTTATCATACCATTCATTATTGTCACATGTGATTTAAATCTTAACATTTAATTTCGCTGGAGTAAATTTTTAGGCACTTTACTTATAATTGTTTCTTTTCTTCGTTACAAAGGCGACAACCACATGTAACAAGTGTAAGCAATTAAGTTTGTGGAGGATAGACATGAGATGTGTCAACACAATATAATTGCTTGTTGGCACATACATGTAAGGCATGTGCACTTAGAAATACTTGATCCATTGTTTTGAAAAAGCAGCTCAAGAGACACAAAAATGAGCATGCTTCAGTGTAGCAAGACTGTAAACATTCGCCTCATGTCCGAATCATTGATTACTCTGATGGGGCTGTTGAGTTACCCTCTGCACCCCCCTTCCAAAGGCAGATGCAGAAACAGTGCCAGAACATAGGGGGCGCTCTGCAGATATGAGCTTTTGAGAGAGTGGTGGGTGTAAGATGAAGTTGTTTACATTTGCAACATGCACATTGGAGAGAGTGTTGGTATACTTGTATGTTGCTTTCATGTACTTTGGCTGAAATTTCTTTGGCTATTGTACTTGTGGAAATTTTACATGAGCTAAGCACACAGCTAACTAAAATGACTACACCTTTATGCTAAAAGAAAATCAGTTTGAATTAGTCAAAAGTACACTAAATTAGAAAAAAGGAATTTTGCCAGACTAAACAATACCAGCTTCTGAGAGTACAAAGAATTAATTAAAAAATGTGTAAAATTTAAAAAAAGTTATTGTCTCTTTTCTGTACAATTTACCTCTAAGTCCAGGATTGAAAATGACCATGTGGAGTTAGCAGTTTTCAGAAAGGTGCACATCTGAAGTAAAGCCAAGCTGTATTCTCGATAACCCATATTATACACATCAATCATACACACACAAAAAAAACAAAACAAGGGAATTAAAAGTTCTTTGACAATACCCAAGATATACAAGGTCTTTTTTAAATAGCCAGTATAACCAGTGAGGAAAATCAGGGAAATTCATTTTCTTAAAAAATCTAACCCTATGCAAAATATGAAATTGTAGAGTGCCACCATACTGTATCCGTGAATGCAGTAGAATCATTGATTAATGTCAATGTTGATATTGAGATACTTTGTCAGCCCCACATGCAGATGTAGAAATGGTGCCAGAACATACTGTGTCTGTGAATACAGTAGAATCATTGATTAGTCTCATGGATGATGTTGAGATGCCCTCTCCACCTGATATGACAATGCAGAAACAGCACCAGAATATTCTGTATCTGTGAATACATTAGAACCACTGATTAGTCTCATGGGGGATGTCGAGATGCCCTCTCAACTGCGCATGCATATGCAGTAACGGTGCTGAAAGATAATGTATTCATGAATACAGTGCAAAGCACAGGTGATTCCAATCAGATATCAATCCAGTACATGTGATCACTATGATTTTAAAGGCTTAGTTGTCATTTTGTTGATGGTTAGAAATGATTACATGTATATATTGCAGTTCCACTGGGGATAAGCATAAGAGCCATGCCCACAAGATATGAGGGCTTGCAATCCAGCATTACACCAGCTATGAGATAATGCTTGGCATCAGATTTGTCCCCTAGCTGTAAGGCATGAGTGTATACAACTATCATTTACCCCATCCATACATGAAAATATTAAGAACAAGCTGGACTTAAAGGTTTTTGAATTTGACAAATACGGCCAGCCACCCACCCGATCTGTCCATACCACACCAGCTGACAGGACAGTAAGGCATAGCTTGTCTTTGGTATTCCGTTCCAGCTGCCAACCAACAGGTCAGATACATTACCTGATCACATTACATTAAGATAACTTTCTAAGCTACCTCTGAATCCAGTCCTCCCAGTAAGACAAAAAAGATCTTTACATCTCTATATATTATATAAAGGGAAGCAACTCTTACAAGTTAACTCCTGTTTCCACCCACTAGGTGGTTACCGTTATATCTGGATGTACCAGATTTTACTAATGCTGTCATCCTGTAAAGATATCTTCCAGAGAAACCATTTAATCTTATACTTAAATTTCATCACCTGCCATTTATTTGAGTGGTATAGCAAGTCCAAATGTTTTATATAGTGCATACAACATTGGCATGCATTCTGATGAATTTATTCATATTTTTTCATTTATCATGCTTTTCATTATTGTGAAATGTGATTTTGATCGGTAACATTTTAATCTCACCGGAGAAAACTTTTTTACTTCTCAATTATTATACTTCTGACACATTTTGATAGCACAGTCTGCATGTATTTCAAATTATACATTTGTTGTATGCACTTGTTTGTTTCTCTTCTTCATTACAGAGATCACAACCAAGTGTAAAAAGTGTAAACAATTTAGATTATGTTTAGTCTTTTTGGAGATATCGAGATGACCAGTCCACTCCATCTCCCATGCAGATGCAGTAACAGCACGTGCAGGTACAGTATCCATGAAGACAGTAGAAAGAAGAGGTGATTTCAATTAAGCATTGTAATCACATATGATGAATGATTCAAAAGACTTCATTGTCATTCTGCCAAAAGTGGAAATGATGTTTTTATATTGCAGTCCCACAGGGGATAAGCATAAGACATGCCCAGCTTTGGAATTTGATCAATATGGCTAGCTATTCACCCAAACCATCTATATTGCACAAGCTGAGAGGACTGGAAGGCATATATCATCTTTGGTACACTGTTCCAACTGCCAACTAAACAGTCCAGCCATATGAACAAACTAGGATATAATTACAGAGGTCAGGAGTCATTTACCTTCTGCTGGTGAGCTGGCGTGTGGTCTGTCCATCCATCCAGACTACATAGCTAGCTGGCAGGTCAACTGCACTGACCATTCCACTGAAAATCATAGCGAATCTGCATTCCTTATGGGGCCTTCCAACCAAGCCAAACTGGCTTTGCAGCACTGGCATTCTATAATGTGACCACTACCAATGACATACCTAATGGGCAACATGGTGACGCAGACTGATAATACTTATCGTCACTTTGATATAGAAGACTATTCCTGGACTGAGGGTCCACAAAGGGAGGACAGTCCCCACATTGATAAAGTCTGGAAACAGAAATGGCAGAACATGCCAATCCAACAATGGAATGGATTGGTGATGTTGAGATGCCACCTCCACATCCCATGCATGGCAGGGATAGAGAAAATCTGTTGGATTTTGCCATCAGAATGCTCTCCTCTACCTTCAGTGAGTTCTGCCTGCAAGGATGACTTAGTAGATGTAGATGATGATTAGGATAATTCGTCATTCAGAATTTTACCACAATTGTTAGAGATTGCAAAAATGATCTGGCGTCTCTTGGAGCATTTGTGATCCCGATAATGCAAGAGCTCTCCTTATGATGAGTCAGTTGCCTGTAACTTTCTCAACCCTACTGGTAAAAAGATATTTTATCCAGATGTACCTTGTTCAGATAAAGTGTACAGCCAAGTCTTTAATGCCATGTCTGGTTAGTCATGAATATTTTGTTGACTTCCTCCCTACTTGACTTTGTGCATCTAATGATTTTTCATCTAATCGAATGGACCACTAATGATCATTATTTTTTTTCGACGTGCTCCCTCCCATTTAGCTCTCCACTACTGTTAGGGCATTGAATTGAGGAGGTGAGAAAGCAAACACTAAAAGAATGTCTATTAGCTCGTAGCACAATCTCCTGTCTTGACATGACCATATCAGGGAATGTACAAGAGAAGGGACTATTGTCTCTAGAACATTTGAAGTGAAGATTGTCAACAATGGCAGGTTTTTCTTTTCTTTCTCCTGACTAAGTGAATTATAGGTTATCATATGCTCTTGTTTTCACAGGCACGCAGGGAGGGAGGGGAGAGAGGAACTTAGTTGATCATTCGCTAAGCCTTATGTCAGTCATCAGTAATATCTTGCCAATGCCCTCGGGTGACCCAGCTGAGGCACCAGACTACCCCCTTTTCATCTGATTTGGACCAGCCATTCATGAAAAACGATGGGTTATAAAGGGTCTCTTGAATTTGCTATCCAAGCACCTCCACTTTCATCATCTGACCTTCATGAAGGATCTCCCAAGCTATCCCATGAACAGGATTTCTTTTGCAGAACAAATTTAGTTTTCTGCTTGTAAAGGGCAGTGTAGATAATGCCAAAAAGCCGCACACATGGCTTCTACTCTGGAACATTTATGGTTGCAAAGTCCAGTGGCAGAACTGTGTTATGTACATTTAATTTATATTTTGTACCAGACTTTTGTCATGATTGTAAGTTGTAAATGGAGTTTTTGTCTACCTGACTGTGCATGATTCTAAATTGTAAACAAGATGTTTTCTAGAATCAGAATTTTAACGTCTCGCCTTGGTTTCTTGTTAGTGGAATTTCCCATTAGAATTCTAGAACATTCAGTTGCATTGTAAGTCAAGTGAAAATAGTTACATGGTTGATAAACAAGTAAATTCATTCCTGTATTAGATCAGTCTCTGGGAATCATTTGAGTTTACTGTTGTGTTGAATCAGAATTCATTCATGAGAAATCATTTATTCATTGGAATTAATGAAGTTCTCATTGAAATTGGATTAATACATTACTTTGGATTTTTGTGAATTCATTCAAAGACATTCTGGATTGCATCATTGGTATATCAGGACATTCAAGACTATTGGCATATCAGGATATTCAGGATTATTGGAATTCATTCAGAACAATCTGTATTCATATATATTTTCTAGGTTATTAAAATCCACATGGATCCTTCAGGAGAAGTCTTTTGATATCAACTTCTTGGAAATGAAAGGCATTCTCAATGCCTTCCACATGTGGATGGAACATATCCATGGAAACACTGTCCTGATAATATTGGACAATACAGTTTTGGTGACGTACCTCTGCAAAGGGGGGAAATGTAACCAGATGTTTGCTTCACGGGGGGGGGGGGGAATACTTTAATGGGTACTGCAATGGGTATTCCCAATATCAAATAAACATTCCAAAACATTCTCGACTGGCTCAGTGCCTGGCTGACTCATTATCAGTGGATGACTTCTGCTTCATGCAGAGTTATCCCTCCAGGAACCTTTCGTCAGGTCTGCGCACTTTAGGGCCATCTGATCCTCTACATTTCGTTTCATCTTTTTTTTTTTTTTAAAATCCCATTACTTCAGAAACATGTACTGTACATATTTTTTTAATAGCTGGGAGGTAATGTGGGCATACACCTTCCCTCCATTAGTTTTAATGATAAAGATAATGTTGGGTGCAAACTGCAGTAGCTTTGACTTTCTCACTAAGGATATAATGGGGAAATCCTGTGTTAGCAATGACTGATGTCACATCAGTAATGTCACACCACTCTCAGAACTCAGACAGCAAACTTTTTTTTTTTTTGAAGACCAGAAGTTAGCCCACAAAGAAGGGATACTGTTTCATGATTTCAGACATGTTTAGATTTATAGAAGAGACTAATTTCCAACTTGCAGTCCAATTTTGACATATCCAGACCATGCTCGCTCACATTATTCGCAAATGGAATTGGTTTAAACATAGCAAAATGCATTGCTTAAGCCACCACCTGCCTCCTCCCACTGAAACACTATCATTCATGATTTTCTATTTATGATAAAATTAGTCGACCAACAATAGCCATTCTCTTTCTCCTGATCGATCAGTCAAGAGAAGCAAAGACCTCGGTTGTTACACATGGACAACATATGCATCAAGTATAAAAGACTGTTCCTACTGCTGAAGGTAGTAATGCAAGACACAACCCCACAAGTGCTGGCCACCTGGCTAAAGAGAGTTATTAAATCAAGATACTCTGAACTCTCACATGATATGTACACTAATGAAGATATCTGCTCATAAATATGAATCCATGAGCCTGGCCTTGAACATAATGTCTCAGTTCAGGACATATCAGAGTAAGCTGACTGGTACTCCCAGTCTGCCTTCTCTGGCTTCCATTTGTGTGTGACATGTCCTTGCTAAGGAGGGAACTGAATCCTGTTGAGTTAGTGGTATCTATACAGACTGACCATGCCCCATTCATGAAAGCACAGCCTTAGACCCACGCATGAATTTGCCACTTTCACTGGATTTGCCAGGGAAATTTTTTATGGTGAGACATAGTCGAGAACACAGTTCCACGGATCTCCCTCACACATGTAAAAATAAATTGTTTCTTGTTTTGCTGAAGTAATGTTAAGAGAAGTTTATCCTTTTATTAGAGCAATCATGCTTGTACTGGGTGACACAGGTTGAGTAGGATGCCCAGTATTTCCTCCTCCTCTTACTTTTTCTCCTAATTTATTGTGATCAGGTAATGTATTTGACAGAGAAAGCAAATGTTTTAGTAAATCATATTTCTCTGATGATACTTACCTGATCACAATACAAATAATCCTTCCCACCCTTCCCTGCAATGCGAGCATCCTTAAGGTTTCAATCAAGTAAAAATCTTGTACATCCATGTATAATGGTAACCACCTAGAGGGTAGAAAGGGCACATATGCTACCAGGGCATGTGATTGTGTGAAATGCAAAAATTTGTATGAATTCGTGCACTTGGAGACCAGTGATGCATAAGAATCCCAAGAAATTAGATTAAAGTGACTGTCATGCATATGAAAATGTAGTCTGTGCAGTATACAATTTTTATTCAGCTGTTCACTGTTAAAGTGCTTGTTGTGACATAAGTCATGTCGGTAGAAATAGTATTGCACATGTCATGACTTTTGTCGTAACTGTTTACACATCTGATTTCCTCAGCTTGACACAAATGGCTGTTAAACTAAATTTGATTGGCACTTTGAGCCCTGGTACAAACATTCTGTCTTAGTTCAAACATTACATCAAGGAAGTTTTACTAATGCACATTCATAATATGGGCTACATAGAAAACACAAAGTAGCTGCTTCCCAGCAAAGCTCATCTCTAGATTATCCTCCATCAGTTACCCCCACCCCGAGTCATTTACCCTCTGGTCAACCACCCCATGGTCAATTACTCCCCTGTCAGTCACCCCCCGGGCAACTACCCCATTACATGGTTATTCCCCTGTGTACAGGAAGCACATACATTTTCTTTTGGAAAATACTGGCTGATGATAGTAATGAAGATAGTTTTATCTTAAAGTTAGGAAATATATCAAATTATTGGAGCTGGAAAAATACTAATGGAGATACTACTGAGTGATTTGAACCAGATAATGGTGTTAATACAGGTCTGATGTACATGCTAGATGGATAAAAGAAGATGGTATGCTGGTCACCCTCCGTTTCAGCTGTATTTAGATATGTAGAAAGGCAGGCCTACAAGTCAAATGAAAATACAGGAAATTTAAAAGTAGAGAGCAATTTTCATTTCTTTTCTTATCACAGTTTAGCCCTGCTGGATCTTGTACATGGACAACTACCACCCACTCAATTATCCTCCATCAGTTACCCCAACCCCGAGTCATTTACCCTCTGGTCAACCACCCCATGGTCAATTACTCCCCTGTCAGTCACCCCCCAGACAACTACCCCATTACATGGTTATTCCCCTGTATACAGGAAGCACATACATTGAATAAATAAGTAAAACCAGAAGTGAGAATGGTGTATGGGGCAGCCATATGATGTTAATAACAAGAAGGCATCTTTCATGTGAGAAAGTTGATGAGTTATAACAAGTAGGTTCAGTTGCTTTAATCAAACAAAAACATATTCTCCTATACAATATATTACCTGTAAACAACAGGTTTTATGACCTAATTAAATGGTAATCTTCCTTATAATTTTGATAAGTTCTAAAAATCGAATTGCCCAGGAATTATGTCTTTAATCCACTTACTCAATGTATAATGCTTAAAATAATACTTAAGAGGTAATAATGATTAAAATTCTCCTTAGTATTTAACATTGCAGCCTTTGATGTCATATTTATAGAATTCAAGAAGCTTTTAGTTAATCAAGGTTTGTGGCCTTTGATGTCGCATTATTTAAAGCCTGAAGAGACCAGACATAACTGAATCAATAGTAATACATGTATGCTGCTCCATAAATACTAATAGTAAACCAATATTTGAAAAATTTTATCTGTGAGATGTTGGTAACAGAAATAGTTCAAAACAATAGAAGTTATGAAGCCTGAAAGAGGAAAGATAAATTACTTTATGAAGGTTACATCTATGTAAAGCAGAAAAATTAGCTGATTTTGTTGTGTCATTTGCATGTGAAACATGCCGTAATGCAGTAGCATGCGAAGTAAAGTTGAAAGTAAGAGGTCAAGACATTGTTGTATGTTTGCATACACATGGACCTGAACCAGCACAAAGAAGTTTTCTGACCTGTTCAGGCTGTGAAAAGATGTGCTGAAGAGACTGATGAAGTGCCGCAATATATATATATATATATATACACTGTGTTACAATGTTAGAAGATGTAGATGAGTAGGGAATTCCATTGCATTTCCACAAAAAACTGCTAATTTGGTGGTACCTGATCGCTGCAATGTAACTGCTGATGGTCAAGATATTCTCTTCTATGACTTGGACCAACAAACAAGAGAATTCTTAGTTTTTGGAACACAGGAGAACATCCTTATTCTCCAAAACAGTTATCACTAGTTTCTTGATGGAACTTTTAAAACAGCACTAAGTATTTGTGCACAACTCTATACAATTCATGCATTAATTGAGGGTTGAGCCTTGTCATGCTTCCATGCCTTACTTCCTGACAAGACAAAGGCAATATATACAGAATTGTTTCAGCAGTTACAAAATTTGAAATGCAATCTGAATCCAGTTACAGTGTTAGTAGACTTTGAGTTAGCAGTTATCAATCCATTGCATCAACTATTTCCAGAACTTGAAGTAAGAGGGCGATTTTTTCACATTGGGAAAAACATTTTCTGGAAAATACAAGAACATGGTCTTCAGGTGAAATATCAACAGAATTCAGATTTTGCTTCAGATTACAAATGATGACGGCAATGTTTTTGTTCCATTTGAAGATGTCATTGATGCCTTTGAAGAATTGGCTGCACATCTGCCAGATGGTGAAGTGCCTATAGCTGACTATTTTGAGGATGTGTATCTTGGAAGCCACAAAGATGTGGTTGCCATTAGCCATCATTCTCAGTCGATCTCTGGAACATGTTTATTTGTGGAGAATAAGAATTACCAAAAACAAATGACTATTGAAGGCGGGCACCGTAGTTTTGAAGCTAATGTTGGTAGTTGTCATCCAACCATATGGAAATTTATAGATTGCATCAAACATGAACAATCACTGCAGCAAGTTCATATTATGCAAGCTTTGGCAGGTCATATACAACAACAACCAAGAAAGCACTACACTGATGTTAATGTTAGCTAGCTTGGTGTAATTCATAAATATGATCAATGTAGCAAGATTGATTACCTACGTGGAGTTGCACACAACTTAAACTTTTAGTGCCCCTACCTGGAACTCATTTTTAATATTAGAATTTGTGACATAATTTCTAAAGCAGTTTATACCACATTATAGAATGTTTGATTATTTTCTATTTTCTGAAAGAGAACAATTTTGGATCACAAGGAAAAGAATTTTATTATATGTTTGGGACTAAGGTACATTTACTTTAAAAGTGCAAAGTGAGTGATACAGTATTCTCTGAGGGTAACTGGAAGAAGGTTGACTCTTCATGGCAGCCAACAGATTCTGTGATGTCTCAGATGAAAACATTGCATTAGAACATGAGGCATGCTGAAAATGCTGTAATTATATCAGCTGAAAACTGCATGAGGTGACTTTGATCTTTCGAGACGTCAGAGTACGGTGACCATATAACCCACTTAAGACATGGAGACAGGGCTTGAGAGGTAATATCTTACTTTTCCACCTTCATGGTGAGAAAGAGTCATTTGCAGTTGCCACAACTTTCTCTATGCACTTTAATTAGTGCTTGAGGGCTCGGATAAAATCTTGCATGGTTACAGCTCTTGACTGATCTGTAGATGAGAGGGAGCACATGACGAATCTGATTGTCTGCTGATGGATGCTGGTTCATGATCACGAAGTCTGGTTATATCTTGAAGATCAGTGAACCATCAGATCTGAACTGAAGAGAGTTCAGGTCAACTGAGAGGGCATGTAACTCTGCAGCTAAAGCTATCAGGAAACAGGTTTTGTTTTATACTAGCTTCAGCATGGTCAGGGCTAATGGCTCAAACCTTTCTGAGTTGTGCCCTTTTAGGACCCAGGATAGATTGGAAATGATGAGAGATTTTGGTTTGTTCAACTCATAATTGGTTAGTAGGTCTGGTAGATCTTTATCATGCTGTTATCTCCTTTACCATGGTGCCTGAATGTGTCACATATGGAGCTGGATCCGTTTGATAGTAATTGGCACCATTTTTTCTTATTATCATTTAGAGGGATCAAGGCACTGAAAGGATGATGATATTGACTTTCACCAGACCCTGAAAACATGCCACTTTCCCTTCTAAGCCTTTAGAGTGGAGAGCCTTCTTGCTTTCAAGATTCTCCCCACAATCAAAGGTCTGAATTCTTCTTTTGAAAAGCTGTCCTGACATGATGAGCGTGAAGGAGACGAACTACCACCTTTTTATCAATGAGTGGCTGTTTTTTATGCTGAAGAATATGGTCCTTCTCCTGATGTGATGGGACATCTGTTAAAAGGAGAGAAGAATACAGAGGGGGGTGGAAAAACAAAATCCGAATTCCTCCAAAATGTCTTGTGTCACTCATATGCTTTGCTAAAATAGGCTGACCCAACGTGATCAGAACTGCGGGAACCTGGTGCCCACCAGAACAGTGTCTTCAGTTGGTGGGGTTTGTGGGTGGAGTAACTTAGTTTCTTAAACCCCCTGTAAGATTGCCTCCAAGACTGATTCAGCTGTTGTCTGCTTTCATGCAGTTGAGATTTGAATGACCCTTGTGGCATTAAAGTTCCCATTTGCCTGACTTGCCTATCATCACTCCATTGTGGCAGGAGTGGTTGGATCCTAAATAAGATGGAAGAAGCAGTTTGGAGGAGTATTTCCTGAGCTGCCTGCTTATTAACTTCAAGTTTGCACCCAAACATCAATGGTGTGCCAAATGGAGTCATCCTTAAAGACTGGGCATGATGCATTTTTAGCAATGTTGCATGTAAACGTTGCACCCTGACATGTCAAGCAAATAAAATAATGTATACCACCTGTTTCTGACTAAATACTAATCCAAATAAATCTGAATTTTGAATGAATAACTTGAATTTCACACTTGAAGACTTGGATTTAATGGGAGGCATATTCCATAGGATGTTGTGTATGGAAGTGAAGCAAGGGGAAGTAATGGCCAAGAGCTATTGCGCTTTGTTTATATGGTACAGACAAAAGACGAAATTTGTTTTTTTTTTCAGTAGGCTGGATTTAGGAGGTACCAGGCTTATATTCCCAATATTCATGTTAATGTGGTTAGGGAATGTATTCAAAGAAGAAACATACTTTACTAAAACTTTGTTGTCTCTGACTGGCAAGCCATTTGGCCAGCCATACGGACAAAGCACAAGTCTGCCAGCCAACCTGCTGTACCAACCATTCCTATGAAATTCATAGCAGACCAGCATTACTTATGTAACTGTCTAACCAAGCTAAACCAGCTGTGCCAGACCAATATATTATAATGTGATTACTAATGGTGTATCAAATCAGCAAAATCACGATACTTCAACATCATTTCCTTGTAGAAGACTGTATCCCTGGACTGATGTTAATATGTTTGGGGAATGCATACAGTCAGCAGTTACAAATTGTTTCATTTTATGCTGAACTAACAATAGGAGAAGTTCATCCTTTTATTAGAGTAATCATGCTTGTACTGGGTGACACAGGTTGAGGTAGGATGCCCAATATTTCCTCATCCTCTTACCTATTCTCCTATGTGATTTGATCAGGTAATATATTTGCTGGAGAAAGCAATTTTTTTAAAGTAAATAATGTATGTTCGAAATACTTGCTGGATCATATTACAGATAATCCCTCCGGCCCTTTCCCTGCAATGTGAGCATCCATTAATATTTTGCTCAAGTGAAAAACTGGTTGAATCTGAGTTTAATATTAGCCGCCTAGCTAGTAGAAAGGGGACTTATTCTGTAAGAGTTGCTTTTCTCTCTCTCTCTCTCTCCACACACACACACACACACACACACACACACACACACACACATATATATATATATAACAGCACTTTGCAAATATTACATCATGTACAATTGGAAGATCGGTCTACATTTACTTAAGAGTTGTTGCTGTAGAATGTAAGGGCCGCAATACTGACCTATTTACAAATGAAAAAGCTACAATTCACAACACATGAGAATACCGAACACACATTTGGCATTTTGGAAAATCTTCCAAACTCATTGCATAAAAAACTAACCACATTCTTTGGAGATGTGGGACTTGTACACAACCATGATGGACTTGCTCATTGCATATAGAAGGGAAGAAGTCAACATCATATGAGATTTTCCTCAGATAATGATTGTATTGTGACCTGAGAGAAAATAACTAAATTAAAATGTATTTAATATTTAGCATTAAATGAACACAATTCACCACATGCAAAGAAAAAGTTTTTAAAATGATTGAATACTTATAATTGCATTTCATCTTTTTCATATTTAGAACTAATATGGACCACGGAGGAGTTGTACACTACATCCTGTGAAAGTCAAGACAAGTTATTAATGTGGAACTATTCCATAGAAGAAAACGAAAAAGTAATACAGTTCCAATGGTTCTACAACAAGACAAAGTTGATATCTTATTACTCAGATTTCAGGGGATTTGTAGTGCAGCCTTCTTACAAGGGCAGAGTTGAGCAAAGCAGAACAAAAGGGATACTCCTGAAAAAAGTTTCTGCACTCGATTCCGGAGAATATTCTTTATACCCCAAATTAGCTGGGGAGCATACTCAGAATATTCAGACAGTGTTTCTCACTGTGTATGGTATGTATTATACCTTTTCTCATTCTTTAAAATAGGTTTATTTTTGTCTAAACTTTTTGTTACGGATGCATTCATGAAAAGAATTAAAAGAAGTTCTGTTAAAAAGACACTTTGTAGAAAAGCAAGATAGCAAAGATAGAGAAAATAACAATAGGGATGGAAGCCATTGCAAAATAACCACACATTTTTAATTTGGAAGGTTTCAGATTCTGGATGGAGACCTCTAAGGAGGAGGGTGTAAAAGGTGACATTTTCATTGGTAATATGGGAAGATTACAATAAAAATTTGTTATCGCAGATATTGCTTTGGGAGTCCGAGTGGAGTCCAGTGTTGTTGGAGAGGGCACAAAACTAAAAATGTGTGGATAATGCAGAGGCTTCCATCTCTATTTTCAATTGTACAAAATTAATATGTTGACAAATTATTGTCTTTTTACAGAAAACCCAACATTCCAGTGTAAACCAGTTATAACAGTCCATTTAAAGAATATTATATCTTGTACAATAAATTCTTGTGGACAGCAACAGTTATTGCCCGAATGGAAGCTTCTTGGAGAAAGAGACCCAGTGGTATGTGATCTAACTTTTAGTACTGTTTACCATGTAGCACTTCACATTTGATGATTGCTACCAATACAGTTTGAACAGTGCTGTTTAAATCAAACCACATGATTAATATAATTTAATGTACAAAACATCTTACATTTAATTTATAAGGAGTCTAGACTGCATCAACTTTTGGGAGTTTCAATTACCAATATCATAATTCCATGAATAGCTTGTCCCTGCTGTATTAATGCAAATTTATCATTCACCCTATTAGTTGCCCCTTCCCTTTAAATTAAACAGATTAGCCACCTTTTACATTGTTTTTCCATTTATTGAAGAATTTTTTTTATTGTTTTTATGCAAGATTTTTTAAAATTGCTTTAGACTGAAACACAATATCAATATTTGGGGTGCCTTGGGCTTATTACGATACAACACTGAATATATTCGTATTTCAGTCCACAGTAATGATAATTAGTATTGCAAGGCAAGATAGTGAACTCAATACATTTAATTCAAAATATCTAAATCTGGAAGGAAAGAAAGAAAGAACAGAAAGACAAACAACAGCATGAACAAATGAGTGATTTAAAGGCAGAGCAAAAGTAAGAAAAGTTCACTGTCTTTTTCATCAGTAATTGAAATTTTGTACAGTCAGAGAAATCAAATAATTATAAATCAATATTCCTGCAGCATTATATTGTATATTCATTTTTATGAAGCATAATATTGTTCTCTACATTCATAAGAAATAGAATTGTTATATGATTTTATGCTGGAGGGGGACAGCCATCACCGTTTTCAATTTCAGCTCATTTCAGAATAATCTTTTACTGTCAGTTTTATAAGCTTTATAGTTTTCAAACACAGTATCTTAGAAAGCCTATATATTCCTCTATATTTTGGATTAATAATTTATAGGGAATATTATGCACCTTATGTGCTAAAACAGGAATGATTATTGTGAAATACATTTGCACTGTGAAGAATTATTGCAGAGAAGATGATTTTATTAATTTTTTGTCCCTGTATGAATGCAGTTGTTGGAAAGTAAGGATCGTGGTTAATAAACTTTTTCCTGCTGCACATTTTCTGTATAATAAATCTTACTTGAACACTATATGGAATGATTCAAAATATTAAATGAAACTAGTTGGATCTCAAAATTACAATGCAAATCATACTTTCTGTGGTAAACTTGCAATTAAGCAGATTTGTAGTATGAAAAGAGAACTTAAGAAAGGAAATATACGTTTGCCAGTTTGTAACTAATAAACTATTAAAAATAATAACCCAGTTATTTTCCTATGCATTAATCCGTCTCTGTTGATAATCATTTGTATTTGTAAAGAATCTATAAGCAAAGTGCTGAGAGTACCATTCACAGATAACCTTGCAAACAAGTTAAAATTTTTTACTGTTGTATCATTTGTTGTCATTAAGAAATAATAGAGGACCTAAAATGGAACCTCAGTGAACCTCAGCAGTCAGTCTACATTTTTTATTGAATTTCAATATATCACTCTCTTGCATATGTTTGTTAAATACAGTGTAACCCCATTTTAACAAAATGGTTGTCTACAAAACGATACTGTGCTACGTACTGAATAACCAACCAAATAAGTGAAAATGATGTATGCACCAGAAAAATGGCAGGGATTGGGGTAATAAAAGTGTGTGCAAAACTATATGCTTTGTTTGCATTACCATCTTCAATCAATGGATATTAAATGAGAAATACACATGTAGTAAGATTATATATAAAATATTTTACTTTATTCAGAGAACCATGTAATAGTACATATATCTACATGTCTAATGTATGGCATCAATAGTTACATTTTCAACACCATGTGCTAACCAGCTTATCTCATGGTATGCTTGAGAGTGAATCCATAATAACTCCATCAAAAATACGTGCACATAAGTATAATATTTAGTCATTGTGTCATGTATCATGTGTCTGAATTCAATGCCAATACATAATAGCAAAATTATGAAAGGAAAAGGTGATTGATAGAATTTCTTTGCTGTGAATAAGAATACTCTGTTGTTGTTTTGAAAAATGGATTAATTTTCAGCTGCTCTTTCATCCTCAGATAATTGCCTCGTGAACATCAAAATATCAAGCTAATTGTGTTTGTTTAACACCAGACTTAATCCTGTTCAGGGCTTCAAGCTTCTCTTTATCAGTTAAGGCTTTATGTTTCCTTGTATTGTTACCCATTGTAAATACTAACTAATTAACACTCTGACACCTATTTGTTTGAATGACTACAGAAAGAATAATTGTTGATCAACAAGTCAACAATGGGGTCATTTTTATCAAGAATGGGCAACATTATTCACTGGTCAACTGACTGCATGGCAGTTGTCTAACAACACTACCATGCAGTGTGCACATGTTGGCAGCTTTTGTTTTTTGGATGTTTTATAAATCATTGCTGCTTAATTTGGACATTCTTTAGCTGTGAGATTGATGATGATGATTAGCAATTAGTTATATTAATTTTTAAATTAAATTTAAATTTAAACCAGAAAAGAACAAAAACAAGTTTTGTAAAATTGAACAAATAATTTATTTCCTTAAAATACAAAGTGAAAAATTAAAAGTAACTTTTAGTATGGTGAATGAAATCCTAAATAGTCCTAAAATTTCTATCACAAGTCCAGAAGTGTCAAGCATTCCAAGTGAGTTCCAATTGTGTTATGACTGAAGTCCAATCTGTTGTGCTGATGTGCCAAAAGTCTTGATGTATCACATTAATATAGTCCAAAATGTCTTTAAATGAATTCATGACAATTCCAAAACAACTTGTAAGTCCTAAAGTTTGAGTACTTTGTAATTCCAATGAATGGCTAAAATATATAAATCATCTCAACTGAATTGAACACAACTATTTGTCTCCTCTAAGACTTATTTATGCTAGGCATAACTAATTTTCAGCAAATCGTCCCTTACATAAAAAAAAACTAAGACATAATTCAAAAACAGATGAGAGTTGAATAATCATTTCAAAATCACTGATTTTGTCAGCAAAGTCAAGTACTTTAGCAGCTAGCCAATCAAGAATTAGATCTGCCTGTGTTTTCTAGAAAACTCATGACCTGTACTCATCTCTCATTAACATGTTTACTTCTGTCTTGAACTATGTAATGTATTTACTAAAACAACCTCATCTTAAGTACAAACCCATAACCATAAAGATAATTAGTATTTAATGTTATTTACTAAATGACCCTTATTATCTATAATCATGACACACATAACACAGATGTACACAAGAAAATTCAGTTGAGAATCTTTTTTCAACCACTACATTGTTTGGTATTTGTGTATGCTGTTTAATGAGCAAACATGTCAGCTGTTGTTTGAGCGGTATCTGAATTCATGCTATGAAGCATGCTATACAAGGGTTTCACTGTGGCTTTTCAGCCAGGATAGAAGTTTGCCAGCAAATCCATATTTTTAAAGTTATAAACTAATCCTTTTCTCAATACTTTATCAAAGCTTTATGGACATCAGTGAATGTTAAACATGTGATTTCATTTGAATCAAAAGAAAAACATTTGTGATAAATTTTGATAAGTTGATGAGTTGATGAACAACATCAAAGAAATCCAGATTTAAATTTGTATATTAAGTCATTTTTGTGCAGAAAATTATATTGATGCATGAATATAATTATTTAAAATAACTTTGTCTCACAATTCAGTAGAAAAACTGTTCTATAATTAGACAATTATAGTAGTTTGGTTCCATTCTTATAAATCATTGAGAAGTGAATAACTAAGAACTATGTGAATTGAATGACATATGGATTGCAGATACTGGTATATTATATGAGGACATTCAATATTGTGATCACTTGTATTGGTAATAACTGAATGGTA
>JAECUM010043946.1:0-26232 GCA_016617855.1 Megalonaias nervosa
ATATATATATATATATAGTCATACGGACAGATATATAGATAGATAGTTAAATAGATAGATAGATATTCACCTTTATCTGTGCCTACGTATTAGTAATGTATGTATGTACGTACGTACGTATGCATGTATGTACGTGTGTATGTATTGTGTTTGAGTCATAACTTATCATGAAAGAGGCAATAAAGATTGGTAGATGATTGTACACAAAAGTATTGATAAGGACTCTTACAAGCAAATTACAAAACATTTTCATAAGCGTGATGACGAAGGCTATAGTTGTCTTAGATTAATATAGTTTGATGGTTCTTTCGGTTGGGGCAAATGAACAATATTCACAAATAAATAAATAAATAAATAAATAAATAAATAAATAAATAAATAAGTAAATAAATTGAAAACTCTTTTTGACATGTACGCAGCATTAAAGCGCATTTCCTTAGAAATGTATATTTTCCAAATACTCAAAGGAAGGTTTTTAAAATGAAGCATATAAAACCGATTTATGAACTTATAACGAATATCTATGCTAGTCACAACACTTATAAGATTCAATAATATCAAGTCTTTCATACTTTTATCAGCCAAGAAATAATATCTGAGTGAAAAAGTCACCATAGTGTATAAATAAATCAGAACAGGGTCTAATTTACATGTGTGTATTAATTCTGAATGGGACTATTTTCCTACCAAAATCCTATGCAAATACAACCGTACAATTCATTATGCTGTATATGACATCTCAATAGCTGCCAACGTCAACATTGCTCATTTACGACGAGGTTATATACGGGTATCATTAATGATGCTTGCTACCGGATGCACTCGATATCTTAATTAATTGTGTGTGCAATTAAATACAATTTGTTAATGTGCAACCTATCAATTTAAATTCAATTTGAGATGAAATCACTGATTTTAGTGGAAACATTTCCTCCGTGCCATGTTGCGAGTGTATGAACTTATCACTGATAAGTGTGAAGTTTGCAATTCAATAACTAAATATATAAGAAAGATACAAGATTAAAAAAATGTAGCACGGATTTGCGTTTATGTCAGCATAAGAAAATACATTTTCTTAAAAAATATCTTTTTAATACTGTAATATACTTTGTGCTGCATTAAAGATCAGCCTTCGTACGATATTAGTAGAGATGCTATTTTTGTAGGTGTTGAATGCATAGAAAGAAAGATTATTTATTTTTAATGATAATGTTTACAATAATATACAAAACACGTATAAACACGTATCAAAAAGGCGTAAAGCATGTATTTCAAAGCCACAATCAAAATGTAAACATTTTTTGTTCTTTTCCTATCAAAACGAAAAAAAAATGTATTATGACCATTATTACACAACTGTTTATGCTTTCCTGATTAATTGACAGTTATGACAACAGTGAAGAGCACAAGATATGAAAATAAGTTCAGAGTTGGACTTATTTATCAATCAAACAAATGCTGTTCGATCTATCATATAAAAGTGTGTCATTCAAAAAAAATGACGCCGACGTTTACGATAATAAATACAATGATAAGGTCTGCTGTTTATACCGGTCAAATTTCAGAGTGCATTTATAACACAAATCATACCCCTATTCTTATCACAAAAAAATTCGAAATCCTTACCTTCTTAAATTTGTCCGTTTCTGTCATCTAAAAGTTAGATATTTGACAGGACATTGATACCAGCGCCATGTCCCGTATAGTAATGCAGACGGATTTATACGGGTAGTAATTGGCTCGATCAGTGACAAATACAGCCAATCAGAGCTAATGATACGGCCCGGTCTTTGTAGAGAGGCACGCGTGCATTGTTGTTTGGGTCAGCGAACCGGGAACGGAGAAAGCCACCTGCAACAAAATGATGCCCGGATAACTTTCAACTTCGTAAGAGGACAATTGGTTAACGGTTTATTATGATACGCATGAAGTGCGGTGATGTAAGCTGAGACATTCGCGAGGTATGGGAGAGACGATCTCGACAGACTGTTTTGTTCATTCAGTTACTGTCAATGGCGAAATTAAATTCACGCGCTGGCAAGTTCGTTGATACGGATCAGATATGTTGCGGAAGGTTTATTTACCTCATAGATGATTTACAATAACTACATTCGGAGAAGTGCTCCAGGACATCATTCCAAATCAATCTACGAAAAATTTATTTGGCATGGTTGAAAATATCACGATGGAATCATATTCCTAGTTCGTTACCATTGGTTGCACTTCATGGATAGATGCAAAATATTTTTACCTTGGGAGTGGAGTGGGGCGCCTGTAACAGATATCACATTATATCGAAACGTTCATCTCAAGTTTCCCAACGGTAATAAGATTTCGAACTGAGCAAGTATTAACAGAATAAAAGAAATACAACGGAATCACTTATCTCTTAACGTTGTACTCACTCTTCGTGACTCCATAAAATCCCCCGAATCAGCACTGGATCTCATTTATCAATAATCTACATTTTTTCAATCATTAGTAAAAAATCATTCTCGAATGGAAGCAGAAGAGGCAGAAATATTAAACATTTTTCAGAATACCGTTTTTCAGTGGGGATTCATCTGAATGTATTTACCAACGCATACAGTTTTCCGCGGAGTTATAAAACATGTTTAAAATTAATCATCATAACAAAATTAGAGAAATTAGAAATTAACCTCTGCAGTGGTCAAAAAGATCACTAAGCACTTGTGATAAATTACAGTTATATATTAGACGTTTGGCATTATCATCTTCCAATGAGTTGACCAAATCGCCTTAAGATAACCTGGTCAAAAGAATGATTATTCTTGAACCCAATAGGACGAAAAAAATGTGTGCTCTTTCTCAAACATTAAAATAGCTTTTTCCTACGTGAAATCGATTTTTCTGAAAAGAGGAAATCAAATCCCTGAATAAAGTTTGAGTATTTTTTTTTTTTAAATTTTATGTTGTTGTCCTTCTTCTCAGCTAATATAAAATTGAATAATATGTTTGTTGTTGAAAACAAGCAAGATTTCCTTCAAACGAAAATATTGGTGAGTCCTAATATCATTATTGGAACGTATAAGTACAAAGACTCTACTGAAAACGTAATTTTCTACATCAAAATAAATTGTAAGTGAAGATGGTTCTTGAACAAATGTTGGATAATGTTAATAATATATTTGGGATTAATGTAACATTCTTTGAGTTTCTGTGGCTTTTAAACGAGAAAAAATCTACCGAAGTAAAGTCGATGTCAGTATTGATGATGATATAAATATACAATACTCGGACACACACACACACACACACACACACACACAACTGCATATCTAAATTGCTAACAAAATTGGATGAAATGTTCTGTACAGTAATTTGCAATAATCAGAAACTCTATCTCATTTGTTATCGAAGTGTTCAACAACAGAATAAATCTTAACCAGCTTTATAGGGTGGATAAAAACCGAGTGTAACGAACTGTACAGTTTTAAAGTGTCAAATGTAGAATTTCGGCTGGATATAATAGTCAACAGAAAAGGTGATGATGTGATTACCCGATTTATTTTACGATTGAAAATATATGTTTATGAATGTAGATTTGATAATCAATAACCAAATATCTAATTTAAAAATAGAGCTAAAATTACACTTTGTGTCAAAAAAGTATTATGAATGCACAAATTTAACATGAAAGATTTCGATACCATATGGCAGCTATACCAAACCGATTTTTTAAAAAGCTGAACCACAATTAGCATTCTATCCATATCAAGGCATCTGTTGATATGCGTGTATGTATTAATATGTTCAATGTATATGTTTGATGTCCATATACACGAGGCTCCCTGGACCGGCTCCTAAGTTTCCTTGATTCCTCTGGACATTTTAGAATCATTTAGACAGTTCCTATAAAGACCCTGTATGAAAGCTACATATATCGTCCCGACAGTTTCACTATGTCAACACATGCATGTCTATAATTACATGTATTATCTGTTTTACGCCACAGCAAACAAGTAGGTTATTTAGCGCAGAGGCAATTTGAGTGAAGTCGCGAGCTCGACATGGTAGCCACTGTGCCATCGCAGCTCCCCATGTATGTATGTATGGATGGATGGATGGATGGATGTATGTATGTAATCCATCAATCGATAGTGTGACAAGCTATAAGAGACATCGTCGTTTTTAATTATAGTAAAGCTAACGTGCCTACATTGGAACGTCTGTTTTAATTATTGACACTAGAATTTAATAACATGTTGCACTCAGTAACTCCGAAGTTATTTCAAGAATTCAGTAAAGAAACAATCAACATTTAACGATACCGATGAAATAATTTGTATGTAGCATACACTGGGTGAAAGGTTTAGATTCTAAAATGAGAAGTATTGTGTAGCCTACATGTATAGTATAATGTGAAAGAAAATAATTAGTTGGACACAATACATGTAGTTATATCTGTCGAAAATTAAACTTGCTGTGATGTCGCGCTTCTAAACATTACAATATTAGATAACACATAAAAACATATACAACGACAAGATTACACAAAGAAGCACCATGAACGTACATAACAAAATGAAAATGTTAGGTTTGCTTGGATGTCATGCATTAGTTAGGTTTTATTTATCATACGGATGTTTCTCTTAGTAGCAAACAGAGATGGAGGGTTGCAGACTGTTACAGTGAGATGGCATCATTATTTTTTTTAAAGGTTAGTGATATAGGTTAGCTAAATACTTCAGGTATAATACCTATATTCATGTTTGCACAAGAATTCGCATTGGTGTTCCGACTCCTATCCAGTTATCCAGACAGACAATCAGATGGGTTCGAAGTGAGATGAGTTTGCTGCAAAGGCATACAATGGTCGTTTAAGTTTCAGATATGATTTATGGCGATGCCACGGAACGATTTTATGCTTTGTCTGGTTATTAACGTCTCCTACACCAATACACTCACCTCGTTACCTTTGTTATCTAACAAAAATCAAGGTAATAATAGAAATGTTCTAAGTTCAAAGAACGAACACTTAATGGATACGTGAATAGTTTTCACATTGGCAACACTTGTAACTGCCACTCATGTCTATCCAAGACCACTTGAAAATGTCAGGAGGAACCAGAGGTCAAGCATTTGGATCAGTGTCACAAACCGATCACAAGTAGACCTGTGATAAAACTTGTAGAATTCATTCTGATTAAAAACTCGTGAAAGACAACGTCCATTTGTGGCATTATTGTGGTTAACGCACATTTGTAGTAGGATTGTCTTTTGTTGATCACAAACTTGATATTAAAATGAAATGTCAGTCACAAGCGATGATGATAAAACAGATGATGATGATGATGATGATGATGATGATGATGATGATGATGATGATAATGATGATGATTCCACTTATGCAACAATTAGTGATGATAATGATAATAAACGGCAGCAGCATCGACAGCGACAATAGATTGATATTTGAAAACAAAGACGCGGTAATTATCTAAAAAAATAGCAGGAAGAAGAATTATACTTGCCGTCGTCGATGCTATTTTCATTCTTATTGTCGTGGTTTTCCATCGAGTGCTGATCATATCATCAGCTTCATTCTCAACCTCCTCCTCATCGACATCAGTTTTATCTTTACCAGTTTAAAATATCAGTAAGTTGTTAACGGAAACGTATTTTCACATCGTCTTTCAGATGAGGAAAAGGCTTGTTAGCTCTCATTTCGTCGATAAAGTGATGAAATTGCCGTTAAAATCATGGAACAGCAACTACAAACTCTATGTACATCTTGTTATACTTTGAACTTCGTCTGTGAATGACTCAAATCTAGTTATAAGAAATAAGTGTGCGTTCTGTTATAAATGCTTTCGTCAGAGTACCCACAAAATAACTTGTCAAACTGCTGTAAAGACCATTTGTAAACACTAATCTTAAACAAATGGCGTTTGATGCCATTTCATTTCATTTAAGTTGTTATGAATAATATTTGTTTTGGTAGGTCTATTTTATTAATGCTAAGTAACTAATAACAAATTGTTCTGCTTTTGTTTAATGCAAACAAAAGAGCACATATCAATTTAGAGAATACTGCATTTCTGACTAATTATGAAGCTCATCTAACTTACAAGGAATTCACATATGGGAGGTACGGCTCTCAAAGGTGTTATATCAGTTTACATCAGTGTTTTTAAAAGAAAAGAAAAAGAAAAGCCACGTGGATCAATACCTTTGCTAGGCTTCCATCGGGGTAATTCCGTGAATCGACAAGTAAAGCACGATAGTGACAAAAGTAGAGAAGGGACTGTCGTGTTATCTATGTGTCGTCTCGATAGTACAATCTTTTTTGTTAACATTAGAATGCTACGAACCGAAGTGAACTATGCGATAGTTCACACCTGTTTTAGTCCAGAATTACTTAAGCTGTTTTAAAATATTGTAAAAATAACAAACATCAGCATTTTTATTTTAAAAGAACAAATCATTTCTTCTTCTAATTTATAATAAGAACGGCATAACTGAGTGATTACGCGATTAAAGCACGATGGAACACTTCACGGGTGTCGTCTACATATATAAACATATTTAAATATAAGTAAAATAAGAAAGCAAATAAAATCAAAACTAAACACATAAAGGTAAGGTATTTTTGCGACGTATTTTTACTAGTAAGCAGAGAGAGAGAGAGAGAGAGAGAGAGAGAGTGTGTGTGTGTGTGTGTGTGTGTGTGTGTGTGCGCGTGTGTGTGCACGGCCGGATTAAGGCCTTTGGGGGCCCTGGGCACAGCCAGCATAGGGACCCATAGCTATCCTGCCTTGTCCATAGACAGAGGCCCTGCCTGTGAAATCTGATTATAAAATACGGGGCCCCTTGAGCACGTTGCCCACTTTTCCCTATGGATAATCCGGCCCTCTGTGTGTGTGTGTGTGTGTGTGTGTGTGTGTGTGTGTGTGTGTGTGATTTGGATTTTTAACGTAGCTGTAACAATTTTTCAGTCATATCGCTACGATGTCTGCAGTGTGGCAGTTTATAGTGATGTCTAGCACTGAGAGCCGCAGACACGTAGCATCATGTACCACCCAGTCACATTATCCTGATACCGGGCCGACCAGTCATAACACCAACCTCTTAATGCTGAGCGCCAAGCGAGGCAGCTGTTAGTATATTTTTATAAGTCTTTAGTATGACTCGGCTGGGGTTCGAACCCGCGACCTCCCATATCCGAGGCGGACGCTCTAACCATTTAGGCCACCGGAGCGGTAAAATAAAAATAAACTGCTTACGACAAACTCGACTTAGTAAATGTAAAATGTGTACGCCTAAGGTTTTCTTTCTTGCACGTTTGTAAGGGATCATTTATCGAGTTTGTTTCCACGGTCTACGACTTTCCTTATGTACAGGGGGTCGCCATATTTGTAATCCCTTCACATATAAAACAATAATTGTGTGCACCTGCGAGGTTAGGGGCCCCGAGTGGCCGAGTGGTCTAAAGCGCTCACCGTTACGGATCACTGCCATCTCACCTGTCTGCGTGGGTTTGAGTCTCGGCCAATGTGTGTATGTGAAAAAACTTGACAGTAGCTTCTCGTGGATCGGTGATTCTTTCCCGGGTTTTCTCGGGTTCTTCCTCCACCATTTATACCGGCCGCCATGCATAGCATATCTTGTGCTGAAAACGGCGTTAAAACCTATAACAAAAACACACAGCAGACTAACTTGAGCAGTGATTAAAATAAGGAAACTGAATTTTGACAGAGTAGACAATACCAGCTTCGTGAAAGTGAAATAAATGAATTATAAAATATATTTTAAAAAGCTCAAGAAAGGTTATCTAGGTTGGTTTTGTTTTGTTTTTTTTTGTTTTGTTTTTTTTTGCCAATTTACCTTCGAAGTCCATAAATTGAAAATGCCGAAGCAGTCTTTTGAAAGAAGCAGGTCTGAAGGCCAAGCTGTATACTGTATAATACACCCATCGATCATACACTAAAGTAAAGAGAAGTAAACGTTATTTTAACCGTACCTAAAATATACAAGGTCTTTTTTTAAAGAACTAGAATAGCCGGTGGGAAATTCATTTTTGGGAGGGGGAATCGAACCGATATGCAAAGCACGAAACGGAACCTCATGCATGATTCGAGAAGTTGCGAATATGTTTAGTCAATTATGATTATGGCTATGGTTGAAAGTGGCTAGAAATTGTTATAGGTTTTTTTCAAAGTCTCGATTTAAGCTTGGATATAATTTGGTTTAATATAACAAAAAAAGCACACGACTTTGCAATATCGTGAATCATTTCCATAACAGTTGTAGTTTATGTAACAAATCACACATAGTGAAAAGCCGCTTGTTTTTGGAGAAGGTTGCAAATTTCTGACAGTCTTATATATACTAGTTGCTTGTAAATCCCTTAATCTGAATTCATCATCATTATTTATTATATAGTTTAGCATTGTTGCTCTGTGTGCGATGTTACAAGATTTCCAGTCAAAACGTTTACTAAATACTTATTTTGCAAGCGTTGTCATATTGTTACTGTACAGTCAAACCCCTTGAGCCTCAATAACCTGCAGTTTTTATTGTTCTTCGAAGCAGATCAGACGAAACCTTGCATTTTGTGTTAAGGACGTATTCTTAGTAACGATATGTTCCGTTGTCGTTTTTCACTTTCTGCAATGTCAAAGCTGTAGTCAAATTGGTGAATGAAGAGGTCAGCAGAACATGACCTTGTATCGGTGCCCGTCAGATCAATCTACTGAAAAACAAATCTCTGTATATAATCAGATTGACCAGGCCCGGTTATCCAGACAGTCAGTCATGTAATTGAACAATCAGGCCAGTTATCCAGACAATCAGTCATATAATTGAACAATCAGGCCAGTTATCTAGACAATCAGTCATATAATTGAACAATCAGGCCAGTTATCTAGACAATCAGTTGTTTAATTAAACAATCGTTTCAGTGATCCAGACAATCCGTCATATAATTAAACAATCCGTCAGTTTTCCAGACAATCCGTCATATAATTAAGCAATAAGGTGCCCATTCAGAGGTTTGTTCACTTTCACATCTACGTAGAAAATGACACAGATCAGTTAATCCCCGTTTTATACCCCGATCCTGTCTTTACAAGTCCATGTCACCAAAATAAATACATGTCCTACCTGAAAGTATTGCTTGTCTTTAATTGATTGGCAACGCGCAAATACAACACCAGAAGTACACCGTAACGTTACACATTTATCTGAATCCACTACTGGAGAACGAAAGAGGAGTAACGTCATATTCGGTAGAAAGAGGGTCAAGTGAGGGTCACGGGGGTGGGTGGGTGGGATATCTATTTCGTGTTGTTGCATTAGACTATCCCCCCCCCCCGTTCACTGTTTACAGGCGTTGAAGTGCGCACGGTGCATCTTGAATCAATACTATTAAGGAAGTCGTTTGTTGAATCCAGAGAGATTTCTTTTTTTTCAAATAAGAATTTAAGATCCTAGCAGCACTTCCAACGCAAATGTCAGACAGATAGCAAACTGGTTCGAATATGTATCGATAATTAGTAATGTCAGACAGATAGCAAACTGGCTCGAATCTGTATCAATTATTAGTAATTCGGGTAATAAAAGTTTTAAGAAAAAAAAAATATATGGAGAAGACAAAAAACAAATAGAAGAGGAGGTTGAAGGATGTTACTCGACTTTTTAAACCACTAATGTCCAACGGCAACATCCTATATTTTTTTTTCTCACAAGCTCATCATCATAAATACTTACACGACATTTAAGAATATTATATTATTTCTGCAGGGTTTTTTTTCATACGTAGATATATATAATTTGGTTTTGTATTTCACATACTGTTTTCAACGTCAGTTTTAAAAAAATAAAATATTTTCACATATCCTGCTGCGGAAACTTTAATCACCGTTCTGCTGACATCAACTATTTACACGAATGTAATAAACGTAAACTGTTTTCTCTCATACAAGGAAAAGCCCATTCCTCTGAATAACACTTCAGTTGAGCCATTGTTTTCATAAATGTAAGAAATATAATGCTGACTGGACTGTCCTCTTCTTTGGAGGCGTTTTCAGCATCACAGCGTCATACGGAAGACTGTATTGTTGGAGCATTGAATTCAAATGCACAAACCAGCTATTAATTTGTCTTAACGGTAAATCTATACCCACCGGAGTCAGGATCTACACTCACTCGAGTGAGGATCATTTAGGATGTTACAGGACCTAGTTAGCATCGTATATCGTCCAATGACTGGGCTTGACCTATCAATAAAAGTACTGCCGAATTTTGGTGTATGTCTTTGGTAGATGATATCTGTGCTTTGACGGTTGTGTGAAGGCAACGCTACTCTAATAAGCTAATCAAATGTTAATGCATCCTATTGTATTCTCTTAGAAAACCATTTATATTTTTTTTTTTTTTTATTTCTCATGGAGATTTGCGGAAGAACGTTCCTCTCATTCATCTGAAAGCAATGTTAAACCCCCAATGTTTACTGAGTTCACCCTCGCAGCTTTTGTGTAAGAATACAAAGCAGTCATGTGTAATTCTGCCAGATCCGTTACACACTTGCACTAAAATTGATAATGAAAAAGTCAGTTTATTACATTGATGAATGCACATAAACCTGTGTGAGATAGACCGCCCATTTCTTTGAAGATTGGCTTTTATTCTCGTATGTAATACAATTGTAGAATATAAAATACCGCACAACGATATAACTTCGTTGGGAATTTAATGTCGTCATTCATTGAATGAAATTTAACGCACCTACGAATGCAAAAATAATTTGTCACATACTTGGGAAAACTAATTTTATCTGCCGCATTTCCACGAGTGTATTGCTCTGCAGAAAATAGACCGATGATTTGGGTGATTTCAAAAATTGATGGTTAATTTTAGGATTGTCGGAAGATGACACTTCTATGTCACTGCCCGATTTAGTGTCATGAGATAGGCTCGAAAGGAAGTCCTTTCTAAATATATCTGTCTTCATTTGAGTGTATATGCGTGTTTAGTGAATGTAATGAGTGTATATGCGTATGAATGTAATGAGTGTATATGCATATGAATGTAATTAGTGTAAATGTGTATGAATGTAATTAGTGTATATGCGTATGAATGTAATTAGTATATGCATATGAATGTAATTAGTGTATATGCGTACGAACGCAATGAGTGTATATGCATATGAATGTAATTAGTGTAAATGCGTACGAACGCAATGAGTGTATATGCATATGAATGTAATTAGTGTAAATGCGTATGAATGCAATTAGTATATATGCGTACGAACGCAGTGAGTGTAAATGCCTATGAATGTAATGAGTGTATAGGCGCATGAATGTAATGAGTGTATATGCATATGAATATAATGAGTGTACATGCATATGAATGTAATTAGTATATAGGCGTATGAATATAATGAGTTTATAGGCGTATGAATGTAATGAGTGTATATACATATGAATGTAATGAGTGTATAGGCGTATAAATGTAATGAGTGTATAGGTATATGAATGTAATGAGTGTATAGGCATATAAATGTAATGAGTGTATATGCATATGAACGCAATGAGTGTATATGGATATGAATGTAATGAGTGTATAGGCGTATGAATGTAATGAATGTATAGGTGTATGAATGTAATAATTGTATAGGCGTATGAATGTAATGGGTGTATAGGCATATTTAGTGAATGTGTTTCTATGTATAAGATCTCTCTCAGTGAGCCGCCATAACTCGGTTGGTAAAGCGTCAGATTCTCAATCCGAGATGGCGGGTTTGATATCCGCACAAGCCAGCTGCGATTGGCTCCCTCGGTATGCCCTTGGGAAAGGCAATTAGATTCCTTTTCCTCGGAATGATAACCAGGTAAGCTCCATGACAAACCAAACAAGCAAGTATTTCATCTCTCCCCCTCCCCAGCCCCGTCCATTGGTTACAGCGCACGTGCTAGCATACCAATATATTTGGCATTGTAAGTTTTGAGGTGTTCAACAGTATTCGGATTTGTACAATCACGCTGTTTCGGTCCGTGTTATCTTTATGACGTAGATTTGCACTTATATCTGAACAAATAGACACACATGTAAAGAAACATACAGACTGCGAATAGATATATAGAAATATAGATAGATAGTCCGTAAGTGTACAAATTTTCACATATTTTCATCCAATGCACATCTGTACCCACTATACGTTTATATTATGAAAATCCGTAGCTAAGTATGTGGTATTTCATAAAGTTAAATATTTCGAACAGTTCAACCCTCAAGTCAATTTTAAAGAGAATAAATATTTTTGTAAGAATCAATAGGATGAGATCGGATGTTAGTGTAGTATATGAAAAGACCTGACACAGTAGACAAGAGTTTTAATTAGATTTCAATTGGATATGTTCGGTGCTCCACTTTTCGCAGAGCTGCGCGACTCGCTGCTTCGTTGTTCCCTTGTTGTACAACAAGACTGAAACTCTCAAGCGCTATCCTACAATAGATGGACAAAACAATTGATCACATACATTGATTTCAAGATGTATTGAAACTCTATTTAAAAAGAAATAATGTTCAACAAAATACAGATATTTTTATCTGCCTCATGGCGATTTACTTTTCTCAGTGTATTTTTACATGTTAATTTTGTTGTGATATTTCTTGTTAGTGCTTATTTTATTCTTTCTGTTTGGCGTCTGCTTGACTCCAGTTCACATCTAAGATTTTCACCTTATTCGTTGTATTTCAGTGGTTTTAATTTGCTTTTATTTAATTTTTTTTCTTTTCTTTTGCTTTACATCAGCTGACAATTTACTTTCATAGCCTGCATTGACCTGCCTGTTGTAGACATCGACTCCGTCGAATACTTTTTTCCCCCTTATTTATAACATTTTATATCTATCTTAAAGGAGATGGTATACCAAATTCCCTTATATATTTTGTAAACTCTCCGTATAATTTTTGTTTTTATCTAATTTCAAAAAAAGATGTTAAACATTAACGATAATCAATAATTTTTCTTGAAATAGTTAACATTTTTAGTGGGAATAATCCAATTTCAACGCTATGCATTGAAAAGAAAAATATATTTTTCCTGAGGCATTTAATTGTCTGAAAATATAAGACATGATTTTTGTTCAAATACCATACTTAAAATAGTTGTGATGTATTAATGTTGTCGGCCCCAAATCCTTTTCCATCATGACTGTATGACCTCGTAAGTAAATTAAATTCTCGAACGTTTTCTTCAGGCTTGATAGGCCAAAACTTAAACAAATCAGATCGAAGATATAAATGGCGTATTTCACGTTTTGCTTCAATGTACATAAATGGCGTATTTCACGTTGTATCAATGTTCATAAATGATGTATTTCACGTTTTATTTAAATGTACATAAACTGCATATTACACGTTATATTTCAACGTACATAAATGTAGTATTTATCGTTTTATTTCAATGTGCATAAATGGCGTATTTAACGTTGTAGTTAAATATACTTATCTGGCGTATTGCACGCTGTATTTCAAGTTGTATTTCAATGGACATAAATGTCTTATTGCACGTTTTATTTAAATGTAAATAAATGATTTATTTCAAACTGTATTTAAATTTACATAAATATTTAGTTACTCATGGAATTTATTGTCTTATTCTGTTACATAAATATTATTAAAGAACAGATAACATAAAATATTTGTAGCTAGGTTCTATGCCTAATTTTTATCTGCATCAGTGTAAGGTTTGGTAATTTTGTGATTTTATTTGGAAGTAGGAAAAATTAATTAAAAAAATTATGCCAATTTTGTTTTCTTCTGTGTTGCTGAATTAAGCTTTCCGTTCCATACAGAAGTTGATTTTATCATCATTTTTGATGAATTTTACATGTGCCAATATAGTTATACTAGGCTGATGTAAACTACAATCCCAGCTAAAATTATATTTTCCTTTTATCGCTTTTGTAGTTTTGAAATTCTAAGAAGCAACTACTAAGGCAGAGTCTACTTTCTGAAGCTGTCAAACACATCCAGGAACCATTCTCATGCAAAAAATCCTTAACGTAGATCATACGTATATGATATGAAACCATATTTTGCTGGCATGCCTGTCAAGAAATGTCACTTGGTAGAAATATATCAGTTTAAAATATCAGATGACAATATATACAAGTTCATTTAAAAGTTCCGACTCACTTCTTTGACTATTTCGAGGAATAACAAATACAACAATTGTGATTTATGCAGATTTTTGTAGTTGCATACATTGCTTTATGCAGTCTATAAAAAGATCATTTTACTATTTTACTAGGTACACTTTTTATGTGAAAGCGAATTGCATAAACTTGTAACTAGAGTCGCTATCCACTTTTGAATTAAATTTGTCCCTATTTTATCTCAGGATCAAAACATTATTCTAAAGGAAAATTAGCCACTAAGGAAAGTCACTAGAACTAACTATCAAGAGATTAATATTATATCAAGAAACAATGCATAACGTGTCCAAAGCAATACATAATGCATCCAAAATAATAAATAATGCGAAATATAATGGTATTATGCAAACAAAGAAATACGTATTTGTTTCATTTTTTTTTTCTTTCAATACAAAGTCTCCTTCGGTTTGGAAATAATTCTATGTGTTCATTTGTTTCGGCTGTTTATTGTGGTGTAGAATATAAGAGTTTTAAGAAACAGAGCTGTGTATATTATAGAAATTATCATTTAGTCGTTAACACGGTACTCCAGGACCCTAATGTACTATACTAATGACGATACATGACATGGCCCTTATGTTGGTAGAATCTACGTACAATCAGACATTTGTTCCATATTTGTCATATGGCTTGTTTCGTATCCAGCAAATGTATCAATCATTGTTTACGTATCCCTCTCCCAATCTTGTATTACCCATCACAAGTTTGTATTTCCGGGCGCAATCTTGTATTCTCCCTCCTAAGATTGTTTATCCCCTCGCAATCTTGCATTTCCCCTCGCAATCTTGCATTTCCCCATGCAGTCTTGTATTCGTAAGTAAGCTAAAGTAACAGAAATTAAGCAACATTTAATGACCACCAAAATCGTCATGATCATCATGCGAAAGTTGTGAATTCCAATCTTGTCATCAATTTCTTCGGCAGAAGGGCAAAAATAACCGAAATCAACAATGTATTATTGTTCTATAATATATTTTGAATCAACTTTTGAAAGATTAACTTTTTCTGGTTCACCCCTTCTACTCATTGAACTTAATATGCTTATTGGCTACCATTGACTTTTTATTACAGCTATTACAAAACTGTTTGTAAAAAATGTAACTTGCTGTATTTAACATCAAGAGATTCGACGGAAGATAAAAGGTCAGGGGCTTCAAATTAGCAACCCGGAAGTGAATCTGAGTAATAGGTAGTTATTTATTAGCCTAGATAATCTCTACCACAGTGGACAGCTGACGATATGGAAACTGTACAGCCTAGATAATCTCTACCACAGTGGACAGCTGACGATATGGAAACTGTAAAGCCTAGATAATCTCTACCACAGTGGACAGCTGACGATATGGAAACTGTAAAGCCTAGATAATCTCTACCACAGTGGACAGCTGACGATATGGAAACTGTAAAGCCTAGATAATCTCTACCACAGTGGACAGCTGACGATATGGAAACTGTACAGCCTAGGTAACCTCTACCACAGTGGACAGCTGACGATATGGAAACTGTACAGCCTAGGTAACCTCTACCACAGTGGACAGCTGACGATATGGAAACTGTAAAGCCTAGATAACCTCTACCACAGTGGACAGCTGACGATATGGAAACTGTAAAGCCTAGATAACCTCTACCACAGTGGACAGCCTATATAATCTCTACCACAGTGGACATCTGACTATATGGAAACTGTAAAGCCTATATAATCTCTACCACAGTGGACATCTGACGATATGGAAACTATAAAGCCTATATAATCTCTACCACAGTGGACATATCACGATATGGAAACTATAAAGCCTATATAATCTCTACCACAGTGGACAGCAGACAATATGGAAACTGTAAAAACTGAGATAATCTCACGACTCTTCGACAGTGGACATCTGACGATATGGAAACTGTAAAGCCTAGATAATCTCTACCACAGTGGACATATGACGATATGGAAACCTTAAAGCCTAGATAATCTCTACCACAGTGGACATCTGACGATATGGAAAGTGTAAAAACCGAGATAATCTCACGGCTCTTCGACAGTGGACATCTGACGATATGGAAACTCTAAAACCTAGATAATCTCTACCACAGTGGACATCTGACGATATGGAAACTATAAAGCCTATATAATCTCTACCACAGTGGACATCTGACTATATGGAAACTGTAAAGCCTATATAATCTCTACCACAGTGGACATATCACGAGATGGAAACTGTAAAGCCTAGATAATCTCTACTACAGTGGACATCTGACGATATGGAAACTGTAAAGCCTAGATGATCTCTACCACAGTGGACAGCAGACAATATGGAAACTGTAAAAACTGAGATAATCTCACGGCTCTTCGACAGTGGACATCTGACCATATGGAAACTGTAAAGCCTAGATAATCTCTACCACAGTGGACATATGACGATATGGAAACTATAAAGCCTATATAATCTCTACCACAGTGGACATCTGACGATATGGAAAGTGTAAAAACCGAGATAATCTCACGGCTCTTCGACAGTGGACATTTGACGATATGGAAACTGTAAAGCCTAGATGATCTCTACCACAGTGGACAACTGACGATATGGAAACTATAAAGCCTATATAATCTCTACCACAGTGGACATCTGACGATATGGAAACTGTAAAGCCTATATAATCTCTACCTCAGTGGACATATGACGATATGGAAACTGTAAAGCCTAGATAATCTCTACCACAGTGGACATATGACGATATGGAAACTGTAAAGCCTATATAATCTCTACCACAGTGGACATATGACGATATGGAAACTGTAAAGCCTAGATAATCTCTACCACAGTGGACATCTGACGATATGGAAAGTGTGAAAACCGAGATAATCTCACGGCTCTTCGACAGTGGACATCTGACGATATGGAAACTATAAAGCCTAGATAATCTCTACCACAGTGGACATATGACGATATTGAAACTGTAAAGCCTAGATAATTTCTACCACAGTGGACAGCTGACGATATGGAAACTGTAAAGCCTATATAATCTCTACCACAGTGGACATCTGACGATATGGAAAGTGTAAAAACTGAGATAATCTCACGGCTCTTCGACAGTGGACATCTGACGTTATGGAAACTGTAAAGCCTAGATAATCTCTACCACAGTGGACATATGATGATATGGAAACTCTACAGCCTAGATAATCTCTACCACAGTGGACATCTGACTATATGGAAACTGTAAAGCCTAGATAATCTCTACCATAGTGGACATCGGACGATATGGAAACTGTAAAGCTTAGATAATCTCTACCACAGTGGACATATGACGATACGGAAACTGTAAAGCCTATATAATCTCTACCACAGTGGACATCTGACGATATGGAAACTGTAAAGCCTAGATAATCTCTACCACAGTGGACATATGACGATATGGAAACTGTAAAGCCTATATAATCTCTACCACAGTGGACATCTGACGATATGGAAACTGTAAAACCTAGATAATCTCTACCACAGTGGACATCTGACGATATGGAAACTATAAAGCCTATATAATCTCTACCACAGTGGACATCTGACTATATGGAAACTGTAAAGCCTATATAATCTCTACCACAGTGGACATATCACGATATGGAAACTGTAAAGCCTAGATAATCTCTACTACAGTGGACATCTGACGATATGGAAACTGTAAAGCCTAGATGATCTCTACCACAGTGGACAGCAGACAATATGGAAACTGTAAAAACTGAGATAATCTCACGGCTCTTCGACAGTGGACATCTGACCATATGGAAACTGTAAAGCCTAGATAATCTCTACCACAGTGGACAACTGACGATATGGAAACTATAAAGCCTATATAATCTCTACCACAGTGGACATCTGACGATATGGAAACTGTAAAGCCTATATAATCTCTACCACAGTGGACATATGACGATATGGAAACTGTAAAGCCTAGATAATCTCTACCACAGTGGACATATGACGATATGGAAACTGTAAAGCCTATATAATCTCTACCACAGTGGACATCTGACGATATGGAAACTGTAAAGCCTATATAATCTCTACCACAGTGGACATCTGACGATATGGAAAGTGTAAAAACCGAGATAATCTCACGGCTCTTCGACAGTGGACATCTGACGATATGGAAACTATAAAGCCTAGATAATCTCTACCACAGTGGACATCTGACGATATTGAAACTGTAAAGCCTAGATAATTTCTACCACAGTGGACAGCTGACGATATGGAAACTGTAAAGCCTATATAATCTCTACCACAGTGGACATCTGACGATATGGAAAGTGTAAAAACTGAGATAATCTCACGGCTCTTCGACAGTGGACATCTGACGTTATGGAAACTGTAAAGCCTAGATAATCTCTACCACAGTGGACATATGACGATACGGAAACTGTAAAGCCTATATAATCTCTACCACAGTGGACATCTGACGATATGGAAACTGTAAAGCCTAGATAATCTCTACCACAGTGGACATATGACGATATGGAAACTGTAAAGCCTATATAATCTCTACCACAGTGGACATCTGACGATATGGAAACTGTAAAGCCTAGATAATCTCTACCACAGTGGACAGCTGACGATATGGAAACTGTAAAGCCTATATAATCTCTACCATAGTGGACATCGGACGATATGGAAACTATAAAGCCTAGATAATCTCTACCACAGTGGACATCTGACGATATGGAAACTGTAAAGCCTAGATAATTTCTACCACAGTGGACAGCTGACGATATGGAAACTGTAAAGCCTATATAATCTCTACCACAGTGGACATATGACGATATGAAAACTGTACAGCCTAGATAATCTCTACCACAGTGGACATATGACGATATGGAAACTATAAAGCCTATATAATCTCTACCACAGTGGACATCTGACGATATTGAAACTGTAAAGCCTATATAATCTCTACCACAGTGGACATCGGACGATATGGAAAGTGTAAAAACTGAGATAATCTCACGGCTCTTCGACAGTGGACATCTGACGATATGGAAACTGTAAAGCCTAGATAATCTCTACCACAGTGGACATATGACGATATGGAAACTGTACAGCCTAGATAATCTCTACCACAGTGGACATCTGACTATATGGAAACTGTAAAGCCTAGATAATCTCTACCACAGTGGACATCTGACGATATTGAAACTGTAAAGCCTAGATAATCTCTACCACAGTGGACATCTGACGATATGGAAACTGTAAAACCTAGATAATCTCTACCACAGTGGACATCTGACGATATGGAAACTATAAAGCCTATATAATCTCTACCACAGTGGACATATCACGATATGGAAACTATAAAGCCTATATAATCTCTACCACAATGGACAGCAGACAATATGGAAACTGTAAAAACTGAGATAATCTCACGACTCTTCGACAGTGGACATCTGACGATATGGAAACTGTAAAGCCTAGATAATCTCTACCACAGTGGACAGCTGACGATATGGAAAGTGTAAAGCCTAGATAATCTCTACCATAGTGGACATCGGACGATATGGAATCTATAAAGCCTATATAATCTCTACCACAGTGGACATATGACGATACGGAAACTGTAAAGCCTAGATAATTTCTACCACAGTGGACATCTGACGATATGGAAACTGTAAAGCCTATATAATCTCTACCACAGTGGACATATGACGATATGAAAACTGTACAGCCTAGATAATCTCTACCACAGTGGACATATGACGATATGGAAACTATAAAGCCTATATAATCTCTACCACATTGGACATATGACGATATGGAAACTGTAAAGCCTATATAATCTCTACCACAGTGGACATCTGACGATATGGAAAGTGTAAAAACTGAGATAATCTCACGGCTCTTCGACAGTGGACATCTGACGATATGGAAACTGTAAAGCCTAGATAATCTCTACCACAGTGGACATATGACGATATGGAAACTGTACAGCCTAGATAATCTCTACCACAGTGGACATCTGACGATATGAAAAGTGGAAAAACCGAGATAATCTCTCGGCTCTTCGACAGTGGACTTCTGACGATATGGAAACTGTAAAGCCTAGATAATCTCTACCACAGTGGACATCTGACGATATTGAAACTGTAAAGCCTATATAATCTCACTACGCTACGACAGTAGACGGCAGACAATATGCAAACTATAAAAGGGCAGCGATGCATTAAGTCCAGCAATTAAAAATAGCAAATTTTCACATATCTTGCATCAGTTTGTCAACAAATTTTCATTTTTTATCAGAACTTAAGCAACAGTAACTCTTATCCACAATGAGTCTATGGTGTTTTGTCACACACAGTCGCTTCACGTGACGCTAATACGTAGCGCTTGAAAGGGCTAATATTTATCGATTACAATGCAAAATGAAAAAGAAAATAGTGATTCCGCGACTTTAAAAGTAACCAAAACCGTCTTAAAATAGATTAAGTCTTTTGTTAGACTTGTTCCAGATCTCTAAGTCAAAAATATGATGTGTCAGAGTTTGTGAAAATAGTATTGAGGGGCTGCAGACATTGCTGAGTCACAAAGCTACATTTATTTGTTGACGCAGGTTTCTGGTGCCTAAATGACAAAGAGTGGTGTTATAGCTTGATTTGTCCAGTCGCCATCCCGCTGCTTTGAGCATTCTTATTTCATCACATCGTCAATGAGTCTTCTTTACATCAATTTTATTGCCGTTAATTATTTCTTTTCATCCTCCCTCAATCAAGGATATCAAATGGGCAAATTTTTACGCCAATTGAACTTAGCTCCGTTACAGCCCGCGACAAAATACAAGAACGGTAAATCAGGTTAGAGATTTCTCTGAGGTAAAAGATGTCCCTTTGAAATATATCCGCAGCGATATAAGATCGGAGTTCTGATTTTAAAGTGGACTGATTATTGTCTCCGCTAAATAATTTTTTTTTTTTTTTAAGATGGAGTGAAACCTGATATATGTCTGCGCAGACGCAATAACGGTAGATGCGAGGATGGCAACTTGAGTCGTACATGACTGCCCGCATCATCAACAATTCGCATCGCGGCCAGTCTGGGCTTTTTGTTTAAATATAATGGTAGACAGATTTTTTAACTTTGAAAGTTTTCAAAATTCAGAATTTATGAGGGAGTTAACTCGACCAGTTTAGTCTGACATATGTTTAATTGTCATGAGAGAGATATCACATTTTAATTGGGTTGGAAAGATGCTGAAAACGGACTGACTATACATTTAGACTGACATAGTGTACAGCTTGACGGCTTTACTGATATAAAACCCATATCATATGTTGATTTTCTGTATTTGATATGGTGCCTGATATGTCAAGGTTAAATTTCCATATGACTATCTGATGTAGGAATGATTAATGATAAAATGTATGACAACATATTTGGAACATATGGAGACTAGACTCCAAAAGAAAGAGCGTCCTATTCCGCCATCTAAAATACATCGTTATATCGCAGTAACACCACCTAATCAACATTCTATGTAAATCTGCCGACACTAATAGGACTCTTGTTTTACGCAGATTAAATTAACAAATTATAGGAAGACAAAAATAAATTAAACAGGGTAGCATTTACTCTTCAATGGTCCATTTCCTCCTAAAATATCTGGACGAAGTCTTGAATCTCATTTTGGTCGGTTAAAGACTTTAAAGGCAAAACAAATGCTTTTGTCTTTCCTGCTCTGGTCAGTATGTCCAAATTGTTTAGCCACAGACATGTATACAATGGTTGTCATGCTTGATTGATATAGGGGATGAAGGAGGTGATAAATTAAAAATCAGAATTGAATGTAGGGTATTTATATCAAGAAAACGTCCTAGCAGCAATCTGTCCAAACTATCCTTCATAGAGATCACCGTTATTAGATCTGGCAGATACTAAAAAGAAAACATCTCGAAGATCTGTCACTCTGTCGCATTTTGAAATGACTTGGTAAAACATGGGATTTCCAGGAAAAAGAAGGAGGAAAAGGAGATGAAAAAGAAAAAGAAGGATAAGAAGAGCGATTCGAATTTTAAGTTCAACTCTAAATCTTCTTGGACCGAATTTCCATTCCTGCGAATACATTTGCCTATTAATTTATGTTAGTCTATATAGTAAAAACGCTTTCAAAACATTGTTATAATGTGAATTGGCGAATATTCATTTACACACATTTTAATCATAAATCAAACAGTCTTTCAGTTTATAAGAACGTTAAATGTTTCGTGCACATGCAGATAAGAAAATAGTCATTATCGTGCGCGTGCACAGTTTACTTTTTCAAAGTGACCATTAAACAGGGTCTATTCTGTCCCCACGTTGACCCGTCTTGCACGTGACTGTAAGCAAAAGAGCTACACTGTGCAAGAATATTCTTATTTAATTGATAATAAAATGACCATTACCTTTTATCAGAGCAAATAAAGAGGGCATAAAGTGACCAAAAAGATATTTCCTAACATACAAATCACTTCTTTCTTGGCCGCCGTGTTAATTGGGATCCCATTTCTCATTTTCTCTAGATACCGCATTTTAAGTATGGCAGGTGCGATTGGGCCGTGTCGGATTTCTCCCTTAATTAGAAGCTAAAATTGATTCACCATAGGCAAACTAACTTTATTATCTTTTTTTAGAAGGGTTGTCGCACAGATTAATAATTTTTGAAAGGCCATCATTAATTGGCCAAATGAATTAATTAGGAAATTACTTCATAATCGGTAGAATTAAGAAGTCGTCCGAGATCAAGATTAAAGCCTGTGTTTTGATATGGCGATATCAACAAAGATTTGCGTTTCTGTCGGCTCAGTCTGACACACATTGGGATGAAGAAGAGCAAAACAAGCGTAATATAACCTTTCGCCTCCAGGTAAACCTCAGTTTGCGACAGTAAAACCAACATTGCATATTCAGATCCAAGGTATTATCTTCTATACCACCAATTTTTTTAGATTGTTCCATGATTCACACACAAAACGTATTTTTTTTTTTGTTAAATAGTATCTTTACATGACTTTCTAAAATTTGTTGACGAGTGACCAGGTAAAATGTCCCTGTTATAACAGTCAACTTAACCATACATACGTCTTTCACTTTTTTGGAAATGATATTAAATGCATTTAAAATTCGAATTGAACACTTCACCACTGTTTAATTTTAATTCATTGTCATAAAGTTGGAGATCTGATTACATCCAAACTATATGATGCGTGTTGGATTGACAAATTTCAATCCAATGTGGATCAATAGAGACAAAGTAAGACGTTATTTGACATCGTACTGGCACCTTATTGCCATGTAAATAACATTTGTGAAGGTTCTAATATGCATTGTTTACTAATATTTTTTTTATATCGCTTTTACTCGTTTTCTTAAATTCATTCAGCCTATTATATTTTATATTTTATTTTACTATCGTCATAGACACTTTGGGTCAAGTAAATAATTACAGAAAAGACGTTTAAAATAGCAAGTAAAGCTTTCCCCGTAAAATATACGCCATTGTTGTTTATATCTTGCAGCATTATCCACCATTTCCCTTCAATTCTAACATTGTTTTATGGCAGTCTCATCTATTTACTGTCGTTACAGCCATGTATTTTATAAGCAGGAAACAATAACAAAGATTTTTGTCAAATGACAAAACATTGTTATATTTTCAGGTAAATGTATATTCATAACGAGACGATTAATTAATGTGGAGTTTTACAACACCAGAACGATGGATCAATACAAATACTTATTCAACCTTAAAGTTACTGACTGACAATGAATTAAATTGTTATGTATATTTAATTTAATTGTTTATTTGTTAGTTCTAATTCTTTTTAATTTCGTTACATGCTGTAAATTGTATGCTGGACTTGACCTTGTCCAAAACTGAGTTCATTTCTGCTTGACCTGATTGACTTTTTAAAAATTGTATTCACTGTAAACAACTAATACATAGATAAATTATTCTCTCTGTATATGGGCTTAATATCAGGATCATTATTAATGAGGTAAATATATTTAGCTGGGTCAAAGTTTTGGAGTTTCCTAAGTGAATTATACATAATCCAGGTTCTTGTTTTGTAAACATCAGGATCATTCTGTAAGGTCATTTTCCATTAACTAATGTTTTATTTTAGAAAATACTAATTGTGACCTGAGGTTAAGTAGAGAACTATATAATCATGTGATTGTGAGGTCATTCGTGTTTTCACATCTAGCACTTTCATGCTGTATTATGTTGTGACCAGTTGGGCTGAATTTTATTTTCTTCAAATTATTGAATTCAAGTGATTATTTTCTCTGGAAATACAAAAGTGGTCTGATAAAATTCTTGGATAGACATTCACTGGATTCTATACTGAATTGAAACCTGGAATTATATTACTGTGATTCAACAAAAGACTGTTGACACATCAACAATCTACAAGCTATAACAGACACGTCATCGCCTTCAGTTTTGGATTTCTTCAGGACTTATACTGCGTTTTATTCAGGACATTTTATTACCAGGACTTGTGTCTTTAATTCTTGGATTATTTTGGGATTTAATTCGAAATACCGTAAGTTCTTTTTTCTCATTTTCACTTTGTATTCTAGAGAAATAAATTATTTCTTGCCTTTTACAAAGCTTGTTGCTTTTCACTCTTTTCTGTTACTTATTTTTAGAGCATAGACTCGTAACAATATACAGAATTTCTGTATGTAACTTGAAAGTGATTCTAAGTTAATCTATTCATTATACGACCTGCATGTAATTTTGCTCTGTCATCCGATTCAGATCATTCGTACTTATAGCTAGCAAGATTTCAAAACGATTACAAAATCCAGCATCTTTTGATATCTCCTATTCTCGCTAACCTGTGGTCGTCTAGCTAATTTGGGTACCTCCGTGTGTATCTGTAAATTGTTACTTACGTTCAACATACAGAAGTTGCTCATATTGATTTCAAGCACTGTGTTGTAAAATTTTGTATATATATATATATATATATATATATATATATATATATATATATATATATATATATACTTACTTTTATTATTTGTTGTATTCTCATATTGATTATACGTTAATATATTATATTTATTTGTATTTTGTAACTGACCTTGTCCAAAATAAAGATCACTGTGTACCTGACCGAAGACATTTTTTTTTTTGTATTTAACATAATACATAGCTAATATTTCTCTGTGAGTTTAGATTAATATTAGGATCATTATCAATGGAGGTAAACATGTTTATCTTAATCTGAGTCTAGGATATTGGAATTCCCTCATGGGAAAGCCTGGTGAACCTGATGTTTGCCATGTTCTTTACTATAATTTTAGAAATAGACCTTATCTTGTTGACAACTTAGACTGTTCTAGAAATGAACTTTTGAACCTCATCCTGGTTCTATTTTTGTGTCTTTGCTATTTAGATAATATTGTTTACTTGACAAATTATTCATTCGTTCCTTAACATCTTGGAGCAGAATCAGTCTTATTGTTGTGCTCAGATTTTCATTTGCTGGGATTATTTATTCAAATTATTATTCACTGGAAATATAAAGTGCTCATCAATAAAATTCTTGGACAAGAACATTAATTTGGAATTATAGTGAATTCAAACAAGGACATTTTGGGATTATATTATTGTGATACAGTAAAATGCTGTTAGCACATCATTACAATTCAGGCCACTGGCCTATGAGCATATTCGAGACTACAGAACTAAAAACACATTCAATATTGGAATTTATTTGGAATACCACTGGAATTCAATTGGAACTTAATACATTTGGACTTCTGTAGAACTTTGATGAATATTTGGGATTTAATTCCAAATACTGTAAGTTGTTTTGTTTTTTTAAAGAAAATATATTTTCACTTTGTATTATAAGGAAATAAATTATGTGTTGAATTTTACAATCTTTTTTTTCCTCTTTGATCTGTTAGTTAGTTTAAGACCATAGAGCCGTAACAATATATAAAATCGCTATGAACATCGTCTTCATCGAACTCAAATATGTTTCGAAGAGTAAATCCTTGTTTCGTTAATAGCA